>CM023481.1:292807786-292990327 GCA_013339685.2 Hyalomma asiaticum
GATGTACTTTCGCGATGAATTAGGCATTGATATTTACAGAACAGATTGTTTATCAGACATACTACCCGAATATGGTGGTTTTCAAAAAATCGACTTTATCGCGATTTTTCGGTTTTCAAAGGTAGCCTCTCCACTTAATAATGATTGTCAAATTATGGAGAAATGTAAAAAGAGTTTTTGCATGAGTTGCATGAGTAAAAAGAGTTCTGCATGAGTTTTTGCATGGGCGAAAATTGTGTGCTCAGCTAAGCAAAGTAAATCTGTGTGAGTAGTATAATCATATGTGTATGTGTGTGTGCATACTATATAAGACTCCTGTGAGGGTTGAAGTGAAAGGGGTCCTACAACACTACGTTTTGAAACATAGTCATAAAAAGTTTCTGATCTGACATAGACGGTCCTGCGAACATGCGAGCCAAATGTCATATTACTACGCACACCAGCGAATTCATAACTTGGTTTAAAACACAGCTGAAAAGCTCTGTCTTATTTCAACAAATGAATTCACTGGGGGCACCATCTACATGGCTTGACCTTTTTTCCTTGGTTTTTATGACAGATATGCACATTTTCTTCCTTTCTTGAATTCAAACAGAACTAATAAACCATAGCTGATTACCTTTCAGCAATTGTGAAACGCGGGTATTTTCCAGCTGTGTTCTGAAACAAGTTGCGTATCCCCCAATTTATGCAACGTGATATTTTGCTCACGTGTTCATAGGAGCACAATCGCCATTGTTTTCTGGCTGTTGAAAGAGCCTTGCAGGGCCTCCCTAAAGGGCAACTCTGGCAGTTTTTCAAAGTTCATTCAAATTTCTGGCGTTCATTCCTTGGCACACTTTTATCGTTTGTGCAAGATTATAGTTGTGAGATTTGCAGATTGTCCGTAATTTGGTTTTACCAAATTCAATCTTTTAACTCATGATCAATTTGGTTTTCGCGAGAATCGCTCTACTGAACTAGCGCTCATTACTTTTGCTGAAAGGGTTAAATTAGCCATCGACCAAGGCCTTTTAGTCGGTGCTATTTTTATTGATTTCACCAAGGCATTTGACTCCATTGATCATCGCATTCTTTTAAGCAAACTTGAATCTTACGGCATTTCCGGGCCGCCTTTAGAATTAATTCGTAGCTATTTAACAGACAGATCATATAGAGTCCAAGTTGATGGTGTTCTTTCTTCATCAAAAATTATAAATATAGGTGTTCCTCAAGGATCAATACTTGGGCCGCTTTTATTTCTCATTTTCATCAATGATTTGCCGCAAATATTAACACATGCGCATTGTCTTCTTTATGCTGATGACACCACCATTTTCACATCCGATAAAAGTTCTGGTGCATTGCAGGATAAACTTAACGCAGACTTTGCAAATGTTCATTCCTGGTGCGTAAATAATAAGCTAACAATCAATCCATCTAAGACAACGTTTATGATATTCCATTCCTCAAAAACATTGCTCATTCATTCTGTTGCTGTATCCTTAAATAATGATGTAATTGCGAGATCCCCGTGTACTAAATTTCTTGGTGTTCTTCTGGATGAGAAATTAAGGTTCCACTGCCATACTCAGTCGCTTATTAAAAAAATCTCATTTGGTATTCACATCATCATAAAAACTCGCTGTTACTTTCATCGAAATATCCTTATGTCTTTATATTACGCGTACATACACAGTCACGTTTCATATTGCCTTTCAGCTTGGGGTAATACATATGACACACATCTTCATCAGCTTGAAGTTTTGCAAAAGCAGGCATTACGATTAATTACATTTCAACCACATACATCCCCATCTGCTCCCATATTCAGTTCCCTAAATGTTCTGCCTTTGCACATGTTGTTCAATCATAAGGTGTTACTACTAATGTTTCGCCTTATAAATACCGAACTTAATATTCCGGGTTTTTCTTACTCCAGCCTCGTTAATAACAATAATACAAGATTTTCTAAACAACTTAATCTACTTCTTCCTAAAGTCAGAACAAATTATGGGAAATTTACCATTGCATTTTCAGGCATTTCACTTTGGAATTCATTACCATCAGATATCAAGTCATCTTCATTTTTATCATTCAAACGTAGAACTAAGGAGCATTACATTAGCATTCTGTCACACACATAGAATTCATTACGTTTTTTTATAGCACACTTTGAAAATGTACTTTTGCCTATTTGTTTAAGTGTTTGAATTCTGCCTTTATTTGACACTTGTTTGCATTGCTGGTTGCACGTGACATTTATCCATGTTTGAATTTATGTGAATTGTAATTTATTTCATTTGGACCTTTAAATATCTCATTTTATCATTTGTATTTATTCTTCCCTTGTATTGCGGACACACTAGAAATTATATAAAATATATAATTCCATTGTTTGCCGAGATTCTGTAATCCCTCATTTAGTTTTTGTTAGGAGGTCCCCCCGACAGTTTCTACTTCAGGACCTCCGAATGTGCATTTATATCGTTCATGTTCTTGTATTTTATTTCGTCAAATAAAAAATAAATGTATGTACCTCGAACTGCCCACCTGGCTTCGCGCAATTGTTGGCCACATTGTGTGTGACCTCATCGTGGGCAAAGCAATTGAAGGGAAGAAAGTGCATTGGTAACAATACATGGCCTTCGAGATCTGCACATGCCTCCTACCGGCACACCAAACCTCTGAGGCCATAAGCATACCAAAGTGCTTCACAAGCCTATACTGCAAGGAGAAGGGTGCATGCAGCGTTGCACCGTGCAGAAGGTGGATGACTCATTTGATGTCATGCAAAGACAGCCCTTTGGCAAAATTATGGCTTTAGTTTTGTGTTTTTCTGCCTAGTAAAAATTGTTATCCAATTTGCTGAGCATTTTTGCTACCAGACACATAACATGAGCACCTAAGGAGCATAGAATTGCCATACTTTGACACGGTCAAGAAATAGCTGAAAGTGGCCCTTTAGGCGAAATGTATAGTGTCACAAAATTGAAATTTATGATACTATAACTTTTTTATTGCAAGTTTGGCATTGTTATGTTGTGGTTCAAATGTTTTCAATTACTACTACATTTATTTAAATCAGATGCAACTGTTTCAGCTGCTGTGCAGACTTTTGTGAGAGGTGTGCTTTCTTGTTTATTGTAGTAGTCACAACCATATCACAGGTACACTTTCGCTTACCCCATAATGTTCATCAAGAAAGATAATGCCAGAGAAAATCTTTTAAAGCCACTCGATCAGGGAATTTAACCACAGACCCACTGCTTCATGGAGTAGTGCCTTAGACAACTTGACCACAATATGAGAGAAGGAACAGCTGTGCTCTTGAGCCGCTTTTGTGACATCTTCCCTTATGTGAAAGATGCCACATAGCCTGAGGCGCGCCCCGCCACGGTGGTCTAGTGGCTATGGTACTCGGCTGCAGATCCGAGGGTCGCGGGATCGAATCCCGGCCTCGGCGGCTGCATTTCGATGGAGGCGAAATGTTGAGGCCCGTGTGCTGTGCGATGTCAGTGCACGTTAAAGAACCCCAGGTGGTCGAAATTTCCGGAGCCCTCCACTACGGCGTCTCTCAAATCAGAACTGGTTTTGGGACGTTAAACACGACATAACAACAATAGCCTGAGGCGAGAAAGTGCTTGGAACAGACTCCAGCATAATTGGGCAAACTGTACCCTAGGGCGTCTTTCCCACAGCCTTTTCTTACACTGTCTTACGGGCACATAATGAAATGAGATGTGTAGAATGTTGCAGTGACGACGCTTGCATGTGTTCACAGTGCAGCGCGTTAAAGACATCCTGAAAACAAGGCAGCGGCAGCACCGCACGTGTAACCATTGCAGTTCTGACAGGTGAATTCAAAGGCGGTGCCACCTTTGTCATCACAAAGCCAAGAAAAGAAAGACGAATTACCCTTGCATGCTATAAAAAGGCATCTTCATCATCATTATCATCATCAGCCTGTTTAGGTCCACTGCAGGACGAAGGCCTCTCCCAACGATTTCCACTCCACGCTATCCTGAGCGAGTTGGTTCCACTTTATGCCCGCAAACTTCCTAATTTCATCGCTCCATCTAACCTTTTGCCTGCCTCTGTTGCGTTTTCCCTCTCTTGGTATCCATTCCATCGCTCTTACAGTCCATCCGTTATCTTTCCTCCTCACGACATGTCCTGCCCAGGTCCACTTGTTTCTTTTAATTGATATAATAATATCGGCTATTCCTGTCTGTTCTCTGATCCACTCTGCTCGTTTTTTATGTTTTAGCGTTACCCCTATCATTTTTATTTCCATTGCACGTTGCGCGCTCCTTAGTTCCATCTCTAGTTTTTTCGTTATCCTCCACGTTTCTGCCCCGCACGTTAGTACTGGGAGAATGCAGTGATTGTATACTTTTCGCTTTAGTGAGAGTGGTAAGTTTCCAGTCATGATTTCGTAATTCCTTCCGAATGCGCTCCAGCCCATCCTTATTCTACGGAGAATTTCTTTTTCATGGTTATGTCCCAGGTATACGTATTCGCTTACACATTGTAAGGGTTCATTGTCGATTTTAAATTCCTGTTCCTTAGCTAGGCTATTGAGCATCACTTTGGTCTTTTGCCTATTCATTTTTAACCCAATTTTAATACTTTCCTTGTTTAGGTCATCAGTCATGTTTTGTAGTTCGTCTCCATCATTGCTAAAGAGTACAATTCCTGTTCCTTAGCTAGGCTATTGAGTCGAATTCGAGCAATAATGCACGTGTGAGCTATGACGGGACTACAACCGCGCCGGGCCCAACGCGCCGATGATATTTCGGTGAGCAGTTAAACAAACCTTTCCTCATAACAGATAGTAGGATCTGTCAGTCACTAACGCAGCTACATGTTCTCACAATATTCCGCACGAACCGATGCGACGCTGGATATAACAACCAACTGTCTCTGATAGTAGCACCTCATAAGATACGAAGAAAATTAGATAACGAAGAAAACTAGATAGATAGATAGATAGATAGATAGATAGATAGATAGATAGATAGATAGATAGATAGATAGATAGATAGATAACAAAATAACATCACAAGCGCAATAATTATGTATTATACATTACTCCTTGATTCCTCCTTGCCGTAAGACTGAAGCCGTACACTACTAACCTTCACACAAATCTTTTAGCTGGTCGATGTAAATTGGATGATGCATTAACACTTTGAAGCCACTTCCTATAAGAATGAACGCGATACTATGCCTTCACCACCACAATAGATAGTTTGCAGGTGTCTGATGGGGTGTATGCTAGCGTGTTTGCGTGTTTATAGATATGTGTGTATGTATCTGTGTGCCTGTTACCTCCCTGATGCCTGTCTATTTCCATTTCGTCTCCACACATCCATTCCCGCATAATAAATGGTAGATCTCATTACTCATTGCACATCATGCAACCGTGATTTGTTACAACCAGCAATTTGTTTTTTGTTTTTTTTTTTCATATTCACGTACGTCGTAAAAAAAATTCTGTATACGGGACCACATGGAAGGTTTTCAATAATTTCTTTTACCCCAACTTCTACAACGTTCGGGCTACGCACGGAATGCGGCGCGCGAAAACATACCTGATTAGCTACAACGGCGCAGTTAAAACCGCTCGCTAAAACACGATTTTCCGCGCGCGTCCATCTACCTGTCAGAGCAATTTTAATAACCATGCCGTCCTGGTTGTCGCGATCAGCAAAACTAGATAATCGCGGACATTTTGAGACCAAATACTGTACGCAATAGTAATTCGGATAGAAATTATCGCCTATGAAAGGCCTTGAAAGAATGTACGTTTAACGATGCGGAAGCGCTGAAACCGGGGCTGCCACGGGTCACACGTTTGACGCCCCCCCCCTTTTTTTTTTATTAAAAAGGCATCTTATAGGGTTACATACACTTGTAAGGCATAAATAATTGTTTTTCAGCAGAATATGTATGCCTGCATGGGTTTGTTACACTTCGAAGTTGACAAACATGTTGTTGGATAACCTCGGCAGCATATCAGAGCAAAATTAAGGACATAATTCCTTCCTTGAGGGGCAAAAGCATGCTCGTCGCCATAAATGTGTTGCACACTATTTCCATTTTTGCCACAATTTTACCGCAATATCAGCGTTCGGAATGATAGACAGTCCCCTTTAATCGACAGTCTGGACTATCAGAGTTTGAATTATGGTCGAGTCTTCTGTATCCATACTGATGACCATTTTAAATGTCTGCACTGAAACCCGGAGGAGGATGCTTTCTGCTGCTCTTGCTGTACGAGTATACTGTTATGTGGCAATGTGCGAAGCAGCCTTCTGGACTTCTATTGGCAGCAGATGTATGCTCCCTCACCCTGCTGTGAATGTTTGTCCCTGTGTGTTGTTGTCCTTGGACAACCAAGTTCAAGTCCTAATAGAGCTCAATCCCTTTATAAGAGACGCACAGCAGGGGGCTTTTTCTGTCACTTATATAAGGGGCCTCTTGCAAGCAGGGTTCCACATTTTCATTTTGCAATTGACTCTTATTTCGATTTGGGCACACCGCATCTCAAGTGAGCATAAAAGAATGGCTCAGCCCATTGTAAAGGGCTGATTACACACCATTTTTCTTAATGTTCGGTGATTTGCTTGGTGGACGGTGTTACTTGAAACACAGTTCATATCCTCTATTGCAACTTTGTCATATTGCTTTGTTATAATTTCTCTTTGTTTCCACAACTAATAGACTACAGTTAACAGCGAGCAGTGTAGCATATAGAGTTAAAATCTGTTACGAGCAAGACTGATGCCCAAAATTCAAGGATTATATGCGTGTCTGTCATATTTTGTCCTTTATAAGAAAATGTCCTCAGTGGTGTCCCTTACAAAAACACAACAGCTCCAGTAATGTGAAACCTGGGAAGGTGCAAAGCTTGCCTTGATGCATCAGTGTTTTCCACAGGAAATGTCAGTCGCTGACATTTCCTGTGGCTCACTAATGCACTCTCACTGTCTTACTGCACAGACTCCAGGATGGGTCACACAATTTTTGCAACCGAACATAACAAATTTCTGTTATGAATGCAATTAAATCCTGACCATAGCTGTTTTTTTTTTAAGTTAGTTTATGTCATGTTAGTTTATTTCGAACCGGTTTTATCCATTGTAATCTTGTTTTTTTTATCATAGTATCACAACTTGCTTTACTGTGACGACAGCAGATGCGTGCCGACAAGCCTAGCTTCTAAGGTGCTTCGCACGTGAACGAGGTCCAACTAATGGGAGAGATAGGGCAGTGCAGCATCTGAGTGCTGTAAATGATGTCATTATACCCAGTTGTCCCTTGTATAAGTGTCCCTTATAAAGGGGTTGAACCGTATAGCAAAGTGCTGTAGCCCCTTTTTGTTGCAGAGACAGCCATTTCGTCATGTGCATTTGTAAATTTCCCATGACCCGTCTTTTTGCAGGATGCCCACCAACACTACCTGTTCGCCAGCTCTCTGAAGTGCAGACACAAGAGGTGGAACAAATAGATGCAGCACTGCGTGTCCATGTTCTGAAATCATGGTCTAGGAAGTGAGAGCTCAGTCGAGCAAAAAGCATTATACACATTTATGCATATGTGATCAAATTCAAGAAGGACAAGAGCCTCGTGCCAATGTACCTTTCAAGTTTCAAACGAGGCGAGTGCTGTGCGAATAGCAAAATTTTGAGTAGAGCTGTGCGAATAGCAAAATTTTGAGTATGAAGTGAATATGTATGTTCAAGTTCAAATAGAATATTTTTTGACTAATTCTCAAATATCCTTTAATAATGCCATGTCAAATTATGGGGAAATGTAAATAAAAAGAGTTTTTGCATGACTAGTGTACTCCCGCAGTGTCATTCCAAAGTCAGGAAGAACAGGGAAGTGTGCAACAGAAAGCTGAACTTCACCACACTACATGAGTGTTAGCTTTGCCGCAGTACACTAGTGTTGGCTTTGCCACAGTACACTGAACTTTGCTGCAGCACAGGGGCGTTAGCTTCGCCACAGTACATGAGTGTTAAATCTGCCGTCATGCACGAATCTTCCCCCGCAGTATAGGGTTGCTATGCAGTGAAGCATACTACATGCGGGAATGGGCCGCATGTCACGAGACGTAGCATATTTTCTTTTTTTCTTTTCATTACCAACTTTGAATGGTAAATGTTAACTGCAAACCAGATCGGATAGCAGATTCTATTTGAAAATAATTCGAAATTTTGAATATTTGCACTGCCCTAGTTTATAGTAGTCAAACTCCAGTGAGTTTTGACGAGAATCTGACACCGGGAGCACAAGCTTATTAGTACTCCTTGACTGAAGGGTATCCTCAATTCACTTTTCACACAATTCCCTGTCACTTGTCACCCTGAATATATCCGGCTCTCGTCCTTGCTTGTCCTGGATAGCTTGCCATGCACATGCACTCTGTCATATGTCTTACCGAGAGATCTGCAGATAAAAAAGTTTTAAGTTCGAAGCAAGAATATTTATTTCTCATGTTCGAGGCAAAAAGAACAAATTTCTTATGGAACAGATGTACTCCGACAATGTCTTCTCTAGAAAAAGAACAGTCGTGTCCTAAAAACAGTCCCACAGAGAACTGCATGTGCATGAGCCAACTTTGCCACAGTACACGAAGTGTTTACTTCGCCACAGTACGCTAGTGCTATGCAGAGAAGCAAACTGCCAGTCACAAGATGTAGCATATTGTGCCCTTTAATTACAAACTTAGAATACACTTAAACCTCGATGCAGTAAAATTATGGTATAACGAACTTGAGCGGACTGTAGAAAATCGTTTGTTATTGTGAAAGATTGTTATAGTGAAAACGGCAGAATTGTCCATGATGACCAAAATTTTGATTAAACAACCCACTTCTGCAACAGCGTGTCTAACGCAGCATAGTTGCCATGGACTGTCAGATACGATTTCTGTAACAAATGTCATTAGACATGTGGTATTTCAAGACGGGACACAGCCGAATAGAACCTACTCATAGAACTGAGGGAACGAGCGCACTGTCCTTTTAATTGTGCTTTACTGGCAAAAAAGTTTCGGGCCGAGTTTGCCACAGAGACAGAAGCTGCCCCTAAGGATGCCCCCAACCAGTCTCGATGGCTTGCTTGAGATGCTTAGTGAGAGGAGGTACTGTTAAAAGCACTTGTGGTGCCCTTAGGGTAATGGAATGCTACATCCACAAACACTGAAAAAAGAAAAAGACACACATAAAGATTGAACGCACATTGTTAACTGGTTTACTGCGATGTAACGCATTGGAAAATGTCAGCACCACACAACTCTGTATGCACGTTCACAGTCAAACAGAACACATGCTAGTGCACCTTATTAATCAGAAAAGGCAACTGCCCTTGCAAATATGCGAAAGACTAAACAGCTCAACAGAAGAGGGTCAGAGAAAACTGATCATTGCAGCACACAATGTGCTGCATGCTGCCTGTGTGTGTGTGTCTCTCTCTCTCTCCTTTCTTTTTTTTGTTACTCGGGAATTAATTCCCGAGTAACAATAATTCCTATCAATTCCCAAGTAACAATTGTTACTTGGGAAATAATTCCTATCTTTAAGATAGGAATTATTTCTGTGACAGCTGCTGGTATATAGTGATAAGTAACACATCAAAGTGAGGGACAGTAAATTTGCTTTCATGTGGTGTTTGTGTTTGTTTCAATACAATAGATAGAGAGTTTGTTTTCTGAAAATATTATAATCAAAGAAATAAATTAAAGATTTTCATAATACTTTTTACCAGAATTAATATCTCCAGAAAAAAATATTTTACCTAAATTCTCAAATATACAAATTCTTGCAACATTACTTTGGCACTCTTTATATCAAATGTTAGCATAGATGAAATGCTTTTTTATCTCTAAAAAATCTCATGACACATGGTGAAATATTGAGGTATTTGGTCCTAGTGGAAATTCTTTTCCAAGAAAAAATACCATCATCAGCATAAATTTATATACATAAACATGACTATTGAATGCTCATCTCAAAGGTATGTTTTGGAGTATAAATAGGACTTATACCCCCTTCATCCTACAAATCAGTCAGCGACTCATCCAAACTATTCTCTGATTAAGTGACTACAATGTTAGAGTTGCCGCTTCTCGAAGGGCTGGAGAGATTACTTCTAAGCAATGGAAGAATTTGTTCAAGTGTGTGTCGTTTTGAACATCGGTGCTGTCCTACCACCCTGCAGCTCCCACGTGGAATCAGAAACCGCGGTCCATTATCCAATATATGTGCCAAAAACAATCAACCACTGTTGATAAATGTCTAGCAGCGTGACCTACTTGTGTAGCGGAGCGAGTCCTGACCGGCTTGCTTCAGCTTAGCAAGGAACCAAACAGTAACTAACTTAGTACTGTCAATAAACATTTTACTTTCAACACATAGGCAATTTTGATATTACTGGTCATGTCGACAATCCTTAATGCCACAACAATGCATTGTACGGTGCAATCTTTACCAAGAATGATGTCTGCGTTCTGAAATGTTTTTTGGATGCATGACCATTTGATAAGCTGAAAGAGAACCTAGCCATTTTGTAATGTGACATAGGCTTCTTCAACTTTTACCATCAAGCCAACAATGATATCAGTCCCTTTGAAGCCGAAGTGCCCAGTGGATAACTCAACTAGTATCTTCGGTGTCATCCTGTTTGCTGATGACCGTGCTCTTTTACATATTACAAAGGGCAGGTAGAGCGTGTACTTGAATAACAAAAATGCTACAGCGATACATTGCCTCGCTACTTTTCTCCTAGCTACTGCTGGTACTGTGGTGTGGTGTGGCAGCATATCAAGCTCTCTCATAACTTGATCTTGTAACCAGTAAAGAAGTACCTAAGGACCCAAGTTATAGTGTACTATTGGATTCCATCACTCTTAAAACCAGCGTTTTGGTTGTTCTGAAAGGAGAACCCAATATTTCTGCACATTTGGAAAAATTGTAATGTGTTCACATGCAGAGTACTACCAGTGGCATTGTGACAGCTTTTGATTGCTTAGTGCTGTGAAAATAGAAACCAGAAGTGCCCCTTTACCAGTAAAACATGAAACATCTTTGAGGTGTCCAATACTGCCATTTTGTCAAAGCCTGCTCACTGGAATTGACTTGACTGGTATAAAGCCGCCACATTATTTTTCGTGTTTATGGGAAACTATGCTTTTATATCCAATGCATTATATCAAACTCCACTAAGTGGAGTACTAAGTACACACATGCTGTCCCTATCTGTACAAGCATTTGGGGCCCGCCTTGAAATGGCAGTTAAGTGCTGTGCTGATGTTGGTTACGATATCTCTCAACAGGCAAATAAGAGATAGAGGCAGTTCCAGGCAGCATCGAAAAGTGCTGGTTATAGGCACCTTGAGCATGGTTCAAGCACGTCGAAGAAAAACAAAACCGCTTGAAGTGAAATGACCAAATAAGCAGCATTAAATAATACACTTATTACTCACTTTCATTCCATCTGGTTAACCTACACTCTCTTTTGTGTTCACAGATGTCAACAAAAAGGCATTTTCAGGTTGCAGAGGATACTAAGGTGGCCAAGACAAAAGAAGCAGGATAGACTGGGTATATCCTTATATGAACACACTCTGGTACCTTATTGCTCAAAGAACACACATTACAAGCGGAAAGTAAATGTTCTTTGATATGTGAACAGTTGTATTTACTTTTCTTCTCCTGAGATAACGAAACATAGGTGTGTAATGTGTGTATTCTACTGCTATACAATACATCCTCATTATGAATCATGAATGATGCAAAAATGCATAGGTAAAGGAGCTATATAGCTACATTCAAGGATTAAGGTCCAGCAAAGGAAATGAGCAGTTGATGTGCACTATAATGAGATTTGATCGTAAAAGAATGATGGAACATGTGAATAAAATGAACGGAAATAAAAACGAATGAAATTACGTGAATGCGCAGCAATCGTCGAGTACGTTCTGCAAAACACACGTGCACCTATATAAGCATATTCTTGTAAAAAGCCGGGCGCACGTATACATACATATATAATTGCCGCACACAATTTCTGGAGGGAGGCGCCCATTGACTACACCATATATTGTATTTTGTTGTGGTTGCCTGCTGATGAGGGGGCCCAACGCGAGAGGAAAACTTGCTGGGTGCACTGTTTGGTGGTGGTTCAGAAATCTTGATGGTGTCAGAGGGGCACTGTCCTGCAGCGGATGATAAGGTCCGAAAAACCGGCTGCTGAAGGTAACTGTTCAGTTCAGCTGGAGGATGTCGTGAGAAGATTGCTGCCAAGCTCTGGTACATCCCTTACTGGTTCAAAAATCATCCTAGAGCTGTCTGAGGCTTGTAAAACTGGCTGCTGAAGGTCACTCCCAGATCATTAGCGCATATCGTGACAAGCTTGGTGTCGTGGTGTAGAGGAGCAAGATCTGAGACCAGACGTTCTTTTCGCACGGCGTGTACGGGCCACTGTTATGCATGGCATTCGACACAACACTGCCACGAATGTTCCCGGTCCTTGCTGCGTCAGTGATGCCGGCTGTCGTGACTCGGTCTGGCCACTCGGCGTTTGCAGACTCGACATCACGCGGCACTTCGTGCACCGTTGCGCACGAGGATAGAGCTGGACCATTTCGCAGTCGACCACAACCGACACGACGCAGTGGTCGTTGGTAAGCACGCAGTGAATCTACGGCGCATGCGTGTGCTCACGCCGATTCCTGCCGTTCCCTGGCACGCATCTCTGAGACTGAAGAGAAGTAAACGCTAGTCTGCCTGGTTGCAGTTCTCCAAGCTCGACCATGGCGACCCAAAAAAGCTCATTCCAAAGAGTGACGTAGTCGGATATTATACGGTACGGCCGCTTCTCGCCATTCTGTGTACAACTATTCAGAAATGGGTCGAAAGCGAGCACCAGGTCGGCAGCTTTCAAGCAGGTGAGCTCCAATCTTTCAAGCTGGAGGGCATTATAGGACTACAGTACTCTTTCCTCTGGCTCCATGTCCCCCGTCTCGTCTGCCTGGCTGTCTCACCTCTTCTCGGTATGACCCCAGAACACCACCTCTTGGCTGATACCTTCAGAGGCGACAATCACTCTCGGCCAGGAATTCGGCTTCATTCAGATATCACGAACTAAACGCTTCGTCAGTACTGTCACGGCCGCTGGATGTCCAGTGGTCGTGGTACTGCTTCACAAGGCTGCCCGAACCGGAGGATCTGACGCGCGAGAATCGGCTGGAGCGCGGCGATACCTCGCGAGCACCATTGACCCTGTTGCGTCACCACATATATATTCCACTGTGCACATGCACGTGTTAGAACTGCGCCGAAATTGCACGCGCCTCGCCACAAATAAAATACAAACGTGTACGCTTGAAATGCGCGCGCCGTCAGTACATGGCTTGCATTGACTTAATAACGCGTCTGACATTGACTTAAACAGGTCACGCGTTGTCAATGAGAACAGCTTTCCTTTGCTGCTGGCTGTTTCTGTATGAGCAATGCCCAACATCTAGTGAAAGGGAGTACTTAAAGGTTGTTGTATCCCTGTGCAATGATGATAAAGAATGCTGAAAGTTCTTGTCGTCGCCCCATTTACGAGGGGTCCGAACTCTTGTCAGCTTCAGCTGCTGCTACTCAAGATAGCTCGAACAGCATTCTCGTTCTTTTTCACAAAAATGTCTGGTGCAAAAAAGTTTGCAAGTAATAATTATGCGTACCTCGCGCTCGAGGACGCGTTCAGTGGTACGCGATTGTCGCACTGAACTGTAGCAGGAAACTAGAGCGCGCCAGAACACTTATTTTAACTAGAGAACTCTGATTTTAGCAGCAAATGAGCCATTAGATGCCGGAGAAATTGGTATTTAGGAAGCTGTAAAAATGGTGTCGAAGAATTCATTGATATTAACGTGGATTTGCTTCCGCAATCGCTAAGTTTCTTCTAAGATCTGTAATTTTTCGCCATAAGTACAGAACTCGGCAAAGTCAGGTTTAGGGAGGCTAGTTTCGTTTCTGCCGTGCCTTATTGGCCTTATGCCGCCTTGAAAGTCCCGTCGCTGTGGCTATCAGTTGTGTAGAAATGGCGGTTTACACAATATTTTGCGAAGGCGTTCACCGAAAGCTTAAAGCTAGCTTATGCTCCAAGGCAACTGTATTCGTGGTGGTTCTAAGCTGTGCAACAGTCGTAATTCCATTCGTATTCGCTTACAAGGACCTAGGCATGTATTCCAAATGTTTTCGTTCCGAGTTTTTGCTCATGCTTTGCAATGACCGCTGATTCATGCCCGATTGCAACAAGCTAAACACAAGTGTCGGCGACTTGTCCGTGAGCGCTCTTATCGCAAATTGACATATGCCTCCGGTTTTATGACGCACGTTGTTACTTTCAGGGTTCTGGAAGAAGCTAGATCAGTACCAAGAACAACCCGAAATTCGCTTCAAACGTCGTCTGATATTTATACTGGAAGGTGGCGAGGGACTCGTATTTTGGAGTTCTTACCCTTTCTTAAACTCGCATGCTACAGGATTCAGCGTCGCCTCCGTAGAGGTAAGTGCCTCTTAGCAATAGTACTTATTCAAGAGCAGCTAGCTGGTTCCTCGTTACTCTTCTTGATTACTGGCTTGGGCGCAAGCTGTGTGTCACGTTCACAGGCGAAGTTCAGTTGAATTTGTACGCGACGAAGATGGCAGAAGCACTTGAAGACCATACTAGAGTTTCAAACCGCTTTTTCTCGCCAGAATCTGGAAGAAGACCTCGACTTTGATGGGAAAATGGACGAACTGAATCTCGTCGTTAAAATGGCATTACCGAGAAGTTTCGACGTGCTTTGTGTTAAAATCCTTCTTCTTTTCGATTGCAGGATTGCGGTAAGTTCTTTTTCACTTACTTAAAGGTATAGCTGCAGTGCTGTGCTGGGCAAAGAATTCTATGCAACGTGATAGTTTAAACACTTTGCAGGTATACAAACATCTACTGAACAACAAAGTACCCTCAAATCAAGGAAAAATGAGTCAAGTGGAACACGTGTCTGAAGCGTCTTGTACCTGGAAATGAAGTATCACTCATTGAATTGATGAGGTTCTTACAAGAGTGCATGTTTGAAAAGCTTAGGGAACTTCTAGAGTTACATTTTGATTTTACTTTATATACATGCCTTGCACCTACGTCACGACCAGCAGCTCCGGCAGACAGTTTTTCCATGATGAACCAGCCATGGCAGTGAAGTTGCGTACATGTACCCGTTTCTCATTCATTCTCGTTAGCCATGGTGCTATGCGCCGTATCTGCTTTCCCAAAGCACAGGAAAACACTGAGAGTCAAAGAATGCAAACATTTTTCAGCTGCACGAAGACACTAGGCCGTGCAGTTTGTGGGTGACACGTATCAAGTGTGCCGATCGCAACACTGAACACGCTGATATAGCCAAGTGCGCAGGCGAGCCTTGAAGTGTTTTGCACGCACAGTCATGCGCTTGTTCCTGCGTTGAGCATCATTCGTTGGCTCCCGCCGTAAGTGATCGTGAACAAGTGCAGCGAAAGACCTGGCTTGCGCGTCTCGAGCCGGCAGTGTTACGCCGGTCGGGCTACCGTGGAGGTTTTCTAAAAACAACCTTCAATGAGTTAGGGAAACCCAGCAATTCGCGCAGTTGGAAGGGAAGCTCACCGTACTTGAAAGTGCGATCGAGCTTCTGTTAACAGTGGGTGATGTATTCGGTGGAAGGGCTTCGTCGGCGCTGCAAGCTATATTTGCCAGTAGGAGGAGAACATAGATATCCAATTCTTTTGCTCAGCATAACACGCGTGTATGGCTGCACTCACATCCCCCATTAGGACGTATCGTATTAGTCGGTATTTTTTTTTTCTCGGCTGAAATTTAGGGACACGACAAAAGAATGGTACAAACTGCATTTGTAGTTATACCATGTAAGGTCTTGGAGGACACAAATATCTATGGGGTACCGACGTTTCTACTCTGATGCAGCGCAGATCATGAACAGGGCGCTGCGAGAGCTTGGAAGGACGGCGCCCGCTGAAATGCGAGGCTGATGCGCAGCGGCAGTCGCGGAGTTGATTGGCACTGGGAGCACCTACGCAGAGGAAGGCCAGCCGTTATCAGAAAAGAAAGATGAAAGCCGTACGGAGAAACATGAAGTAGTTGACGATGTCGCTGTGTGTAACTTCAAGTAGACAGCGTTGGTGTCCGGCAGCTCCATGCAGGAATCGACATCACCACATGTTCGCACCTTTGCTCACATAAACATCATGCTGATGAGATTAACTAAGGGTAATAAGCTTTCCACAAGAAACAGGTGACATTGCGCCTTGAAAATCAAAGAAAACGAACCAAAACACAGTCGAGTCGAGAAATGTATCAGTGGCAATGCAGAGAACGAACCAACAAGTGGTCCCAATGGTTCTCCGGCATGTCTGTTACTTCGACCGCAAGGCAGTCGTGACATCATGTGCAAGCTATGTATAGCAAACAATCTATATCCAAAGTCTTGGGCGAAAGTTTATCGTTGCGAAATTCTTATAAAGGACTGAAGAAAATTGTAAGCATATAGCATATTTACTGCACTGCAGGCTCATTTCCTCCCATTTTATTATTCTCATGTTTCATTGGACCTTATTATTGTTAAGTATGGATTAGTAAACCAAATGAAATTCATTACTTCATAAAAAAAAGAATATGTTTGCTTGTCGCCTTACCAGTGCAGTGGTATATTCAGCATCATTGAGGTTGCTTGAGAGGAGTTGAACAGTGTGGTCCTTTATAAAAAGGAACGCATGAGCACATTGCCTGTGCCCTGTGGCAAATGCTCACAGTGTCAGAGTGTAGCATCAAGAGGAAGTATACCGTATTTTCCGGAGTACAAGACGCGGTTTTTTCCCAAAATTTTCGGAGGTGCGTCTTATACTTTTTTTTGTAGTTCTTTTGGGAGAAACTCGTGTTATGCTGATGAGTTTTTTTTTAACGGCTAGAGCAGTCCGACGCGAATGATGCGCCATAATTATGATAACGAAGACTCAACGCGCCGGTACTACAGTTCCACAACAAGACCAAAGTACATAAAACAGAAAAAAAAAGTATGTCGTCGTGCAAGTTCTCAGCTTACTGAAGCTGCGCGAGTTTTGGAGGCTGCACCATAGTGAGCTGTACTCGGTAAAATCGGCGTAAGATGGCGATAGGTGCACGATGGGTTCGGCTCGGCTTCGGCTGCCACGCCGGCCACACTGTCAATGCTGTCGTTCAGCGAGTTGGGCTAGTCGCCATTTGCAACTTCGTTTGTTTGGTTGGTCCACGCTGAGCGTATTTCCCTAACATATCCTTGAAACTGCGGTTCACTGAGATGTCCAACGGCTGAAGCATTTTTGTCATCTCGCCTGGGATAACCGCAGCGGTGGAGTTTTTTGCCTTGATGCGCTTCAAAGTGAGCTCAGTTATATGCGCCCGCATGCTATCCAAGACCAGGAGGCCCTTCTTTGCATGAAAAAAACCGTCCGGTCGCTTAGAAAAGCATTTTTCGAGCCACTTGCCCATCATCTCTTCATCCATCCAGCCTTTCACATTCGTTTCTGTGATGACGCCAGGCGGGAAGGGCTCTTTTGGCATCGTCTTCTGCTTGAATATCATTGGCGGAAGTTTTTGCCTGTCGGCGCAACATGCGAGCACAACCGTGAAGTGCGCTTTTTCGTGGCCGGTAGTTTTGATGGTGACGGACTTGTCACCTTTAGGTGCCACACTCCTTTCCACCGGAATGTCAAACGTAAGTGGCACCTTGTCTATATTATATGGCTGTTGCCGATGCCATCGTCTTCAGTGGCTTTCTTAACGAAAGCCTGGAATCTCTCAAGCTTGTCCTTGAAGTCTGCTGGCAGATTCTCGCATGTGCTTGTGCGGGCCCTCATCGCCAGCGCTTTGCAGTGCATAAATCTGGAGCACTAGGACGGCCCGCCAACAAAATCAACGGTGCCCATCTCCCTAGCTAGCGCCTGCGCTTTGAGACGCAGCTGCACCGTTGACATCGCCCTACTTTGGGCATGCTGCTCGAGTATCCATGAGATCAGACGTCTCTCAAGGACTGGCCATCGTGAGTTCTTGCCGTGGTCAGCTTTCTTGTCACTCTTCATGGCCTGAAGCTTAGCAGTTGACTGTCGCCATGTGCGGATCATTTTCTCTGTGACGTCGAAATGACGGCCTGCTGCCCGATTCCCGTAGTCCTTTGCATACTTCACAGCTGTAAGCTAAGCTCATCGGAGGACGAGGACTTTGAGGGCTTTGATGAATAAAGTGTTTTTCCTACAGTCATGCAGAACGTTTCAGTGGGTGTGCATTATTTTTTCTCGCAAGTTTGGTGTAGCAGAAGTTTTCTTACGGACTAGCGCTCAGAAACGCAAGTACGGCATTTTACAATGCTCGCTCAACCCCACGTTATGAAGTTTCTTTCCGGGAAGTGAGTGAATATAGGTGCGTCTTATATATGAACTTTTGCATTAAAATTTGCGAAAATTGGGGGGGGGTGCGTCTTATACAAAGGTACGTCTTATACACCGGAAAATACGGTACCTGCTTTTGGTGTCATCTGTGTGCAGGCAGAATAACCAGGCACTGTCACTGTGCCCCTCCCCCCCAACCCACTTGCTTCCTTAGTGCTGTAGTATGCAACACCACAACTGTTCTTGTTTTTTTGTTTTTACTTCTACTGGCTGATGTCGTATGCAGTCACCTTGGAGCAATGGCTTCACACCTGCATGTTCCATTTCATAAAAGACCACACTGAACATCTTAGGACATGACAAAAACTAGTCGCCATCGAACTTTGTACAAGCACTTACTGATAACAGCAATTTTTCTGATAGACAGCAAGAAATTGCTTAAATGAGATGTGCTGTGGTTTTTATTATGTACTTCTGGGTGCAGCTGAGAAACGCTGGCGGTATGCAACTGTGGCTGTGCCCTCTATAAGTGAACAGAATAGCGTCAAAGGAACCCCGAAACAGTTTTGACGATTTTGTGCAAATCTGGTGATTACGGTGGTCTGCATAAAGTGTAATTTACAATGAGGTTCTGAACACGCGCATTGCAAAAGGTCGTAGCGGCTCGCCAAAAGGCGTTTTCAGACGCCTCCGCCATCGAACGATGGATGGGGAGGCCACTGATTGGCCCCTAACCAGTGACGTGCGCGTAATTTTCCCAATCTAACTACGAACATACGTTGTTT
Source organism: Hyalomma asiaticum (assembly GCA_013339685.2). Lineage (NCBI taxonomy): Eukaryota > Metazoa > Arthropoda > Arachnida > Ixodida > Ixodidae > Hyalomma > Hyalomma asiaticum. The sequence goes on from CM023481.1 coordinate 292,827,012, forward strand.
GTAACAGTTGAAAGTTAGTAGCACTTGTTTTGTATCAAAAACAATAACAGAACGATGGTACACAATCGTAGGTTATGACTACAGTTATTACGCAACTTCCGGCAGACGGTGAACGTCGTCCTCTCAGTTTACAACCTGCTCATGCTCGAACTGCGTCACCCATGTGCTCTCGTAGTCTTCGTTTCAGCCAACGGTATAGTCGCGGCATCTAATGGTGTACACACGAGTCGCCGGCGCTCTATTACAGAAGCTAGCACTGCCGAGGCCGGCAACCTCAGTAAAAATATCGCGGCGCTATGTCGCTACAGAGGGCTCAGTAGAGCGGCTGAAGCGGGAGGTGCAGTCGTCACTAGCGTACACTCTGCAGCTGATCGAGTTGAGGAAGAACAGCAGTGGTAAGGAGGAAGGCGACAGAAATAAGCGCATAGCTGCCTTAGCGCATGGTGCTTCACTTTATTTATGGTGTGAATGATTTCACAATTGTGTTGCCTTATCAGTGACGCAATGTCAAAAAAATGTTACAGGGACCCTTTAATTTTGTTGCTTTTGGTGCAGTTCTGAGGCAGAAAGTCTGAATGACGTATAATTGATTTTTTTTCTTAAGAGCAAAATCCTTGTGTACAGCTTCATTGAATGCTTTCTGACCTTCCAGACATACACAAGAGTCTCATATGAAGGGCTGGCATTTATAGACCATTCCTCTAGCATTTCTGGCTCTGAAATTTCACTGACAGCAGAATTGAGACTCCAGCAGAAACAACTGCTACGACGTGGGTCACATGATAGCCGCTTTGAGGTACAAGCCTGTGATACCATATTGAAAGTCTGGCTTATTAAAGCAAACCAATGTAGCTTTAGCAAGCGGAGAAAAATAAATATACCCTGTTGCTTTTCAGCATTCAATCATCAAACAAGACAGTTCTAGCCTGGCTTTATTCAATCTCAATTTCATTCTAGATGAGTACTCAAAGAGAAATGGTGAGTACCTTATACAGCAAGTTTAGCATCATTTTTCAATGCGATTTATTTCATTGCCATGCAGTGACAACGCAGCTATCCAGTGTTCAAACTACATGGAGGGCTGCCACGAATGCAACACATTTCCTTGCCAAACTGAGGATCAAGTACCCAATAGAGATTTTGTGGTATCCTTGTGTGTGTCTGCATCAGAAACACTAAATTGAGCCTATCTTCAAGCCTACATGAAGTGTGTAGATTTGGGCTTGTTGGTAAGACACGACTGAAGTGACACACACACAGCGCTGACTTTCAAAGTCAGCGCTGTGTGTGTCCTCTTCTCTGGTCCTTGTGTCTTGCGCGCTGTAGTCAATTCAGTCAAGCCTACAGCCGTATGTGCTACTTGTATTCAGCAAACAGTCACTGCGAACAAACATTTCAGTTAGTAATTTTTGTGTAAGTTGAAATTAGTAACTCTTGCGGTATGGGGGGGGTAAAGATATTTTAGATCTTGTTACGGTTATTACAGTAGCACAATGGAATGCCTTTTATTCTCATCACACTTTTATTGACATTATTTGCACTGCAGCTGTGAACATGGAAGTGCGCAAAGTAATGTACCTTTAAAATGCTGCCATTTTCAAACATGCAGTTTGATGAGGTGCTGCTCCACTATAGCGTTAACACTTTCGGGACCGCACCACTGGGCCATCAGTCAGATATGACCACTGCCCTTCGATGTGTTTTCAAAGTCAAATTTTTGTGCACTGTGTCATGTGGCGCTATCTGTGTGGTATTTGGAACACTGCTGGTGTCAGTTGTGGGTGGCTTTTTTCTGTTTTCCTCGCCTCCCCCCCCCCCCCCCCCCATTCGTTTGTTTTGTTTCCTGAGAGGTGGCACAAACCAACAGATTTTTTCAAGTGTGGTTGAGGCAGCTACAGATGAAAGTGGTGTTGAGTTAGCGCTAATGATGGTGAATCGTGCCATGCCACCTCCTTTCTATTGGACATCGTGAAAAGTCTGAGGATTACTTCGGAAGCACGGATTTCAGTTCTGACAGCGATTTAGGTGGCAATCAGCCTGGAAGTTGAACCACAAGCCAGAAAAGATGCAAAATCTGCATGCTTTGCTATGAACACAATGCAGTTGAACTAAAGATGAACATATTCTTGGAGAAATTGCAATGTGTACGAATGACATAGGAGGTGGAGTGCTGGTGACTGCATTGGTGCCACAGAGAGCCAAGAAAGGAGGGTTGTAGACAGGCTTGGCAAATGTTTACATTTAAGAAACAAGACAATGTGGCACATTTTGTATATTTCGGATTTTTTTTTTTTACTGTGCATTTTCACATGTATATGCATGCCTTTTTAAAGATATCTGTGTTATTTTCTGATGAAATATTCATTTCGAAACTGTTCTTGGACAATCTCTATAGACATTATGTGTAATATTTCTATAGTTTACAAAAGAGCACTGAATTAGGTGCATTTTGCTATATAATACATTAAGATGCTCCAATTATTTAATTTACTCTAAATGTTTGTGCTGACACCCTTTCAGACTGCCTGTTTCTCTCTGGTCCCGAAAGTGTTAACTAAAGAGTTAATTGACAAGTATATTTATGTTGCAAGGAAATGACAAATTCAATGAACTGTTCTCTTAACATCTTGCAGGTATATAAAATGATGCATCACATCACTTGTGCACAAATCATTCAATGATATCATGGTTATATAGAGCATAGGAGTGGTGCGTTTCCAAGACCATTAGTGCTGCCTACCAGGAGAAAATGGACTGTTGCCGTTAACGAAATTGCACAGCTACTTGGTCAAAGCATTGCTTCTAGAAGTCATAACCATGTGCAGCGTCCTCTTTCTGATGACTGTGCCTGCCAACAGAGTGAACTAGCACCCATCACTTGATGTATGATGGGCTTGGCCTCATAGCCAAGCGGGTATTGTGGTCCTTCTGTTATATGGCAGAACCATGGTAAAAGGGGGATCTGTGCATAGTGCATGGCTGTGACGAGTGGCAGTGCCCTGTCTGCCCGGCAGCCCATGCACACAAGCAGTTGTTTTAGCTTCCTTTGCAATGCTCCTGCACTTTAGACAGCCATTATGAATGGTGTGCATCTCACTTGTGAAGTTTGCGGACTATGGTTAAGTGGGCGTTATTAGCATTACGTGTTCCATACCACCTGCTGTGCTGAATGACGTTTCTTGACATCGGTTATCAGGTATCGTCCTGGAGTGTGGCAAGTCCTGAAGCATGCCTGGACGCAGTATTTAGCTTTTCTCGTTATTTTTCTTTTGCTGGGTGAAAGGTTGAAAGAGTTTGTATTTGGCAATCAAATTCTTGAAACTTATCAGTCAATATAGCTTACAGTGACCAGTGCATGAAGTACTACATAATCATTTAGATGCTTTCATGAATGTGCAGCGTGGACACTTTGCGCCAGTTGTACACTCCTTATGGTAAATTACACAACTCTTGCAGCACAGGTCAGTATCAGTTTTATCCCATTTCTTATTGTTTTTGCACGTTATCACCCTTGCTTGCCATATAACCTAAGAACATTCAAGAAATCGTTCTATGCCTTAAACAGTTTGAATTTGCTGACACTGAAGTTTATGCTGTGCATGATTATTCATTTAACAAAAGAAACAGAAGGTTAACTAAGATGGTATTCCTATACTGAAAGTGTCTACAGTGTGCACTCATTTCAGTGTCCTCTGATTCAGTGTGAATGCGCATAGCATCTGCATATTTCGCTTATTTATTGTTCTTTTACTCTGGAGCACAGTGGTCTGTATATTACATATATATCTCCTAAGCGCATGCAGGAAAAGCAGGCTTAGTACATGGACTAGACGAATCAAACCACATTTGGAGTCCCAGCATGCGAACATGGCATATGGTTAAAAGCTACACCATCTTTTGTTCTGCATCCATGGCTCTTGTATATGCAAACAGGCTGCTTATTATATCAAATTCATAAGCATGTAAAAAAAAAAAAAAGAACCGTGCCACCCCTGCTACTGTGCTGCTATTTCTTCAATGCTGTCCTCCACTGCTACTGAACCATCTGTAAGGAAGAAGACTAACATTAGTGCAAAGTTATATAACAGGTGTAGAGTGCAGCAATTGCAGTGGCAGTTGCACTTTGTGGCGAACAAAAACTGCCCCAGAATACCTTTACCAAACAAAATATTTTTCTTTATGGGGAAACAGCCCTTTTCGAATATGCCTTATATTTTATTCTTTTTCTGTAGTATAGTGCAGATGCTATATGAGCCCAAGCAGTGCAGGCATTTTACAAGTCTCTCTGAAAGTCTTCTTTTCAAAAAGGCTTGAACAATCTCAGTTCATATCCTGTTTCCTTGTGGATAACACTCCAGCAGCACTGGTATTCTGTGGGGTTATTTTCTATAAAACCTTCTTTTGTTCCTGGAAAGAAGCCTCCTAACATATCTAATAGATTTCCGCCCAATGGCCGAGATGGTTCGTGAAGATTTGGGGACAGAAAACTATAATTAAAGTTTAATACTACTTTCAGACAACTTATCAGACTAGTTTACTATGTTGCCATTAAATTAGTAGTGTCATTCAGTGAATGCCATTTCATTGCTAAAATAGATATTCACATTTCATGACAACAGTGTATCATGTTTCATAATCATTGACGTAGAATGAAATGCTCTTGATGTGGTATTCTGCTGCAATAATATACTACTTTAGATATGAAATTATAGTAATTATACGGTATTTACAGAGGGGGTCTGGGGCCATTCAGTCATAGACTAAATTTCACACTCGCATGTCGAAGTGCTATGGAAATATTAATTGCCATTGTGTAGGTTACAAGGACATGCTAATGCACAAATGCAGTTTTAAGAAGTGAAGCTGTTCATCTGCAAGGCGAAACACGAGCCGACAGTCCTTTCAATACTGTTGTAGAAGGTGGTACAGCTACACTAATAATTTTGTAAGCTGAACAAGCCTTCCTTGTCGTGACAAATTATAAAGTTCTCTGATTATGGTCATAAATGACCATACCTCTTGCAACCTTGTACATGATGGCATATGTTCCTTTCCATGCTTTTATATAAACTCTTTTTTGGCCTAAAGGATTATTCATATGCACCTTCCCTGCTATGCAGAACGTGCAGAGAGATGAAATGATCTTTAAAAGTGGAAAAAATAAGTGCATTCCCACAGCTGAGAAATGCTTTTGCTCATGCCTTCCTTGATAGTGGTTGTGTTTATAGAGCTCGTCTATGCACATATGTAGATGTATAATAGAGTTGATTACAAAGAACCAGGATTATTATCCCAGAAAAGAGAAAGACGTACGCATTGCATTGACACTTAGTTCTTTTTTTCTCACCTATGTCCATGACTGCTACCACAAAGGACCCATAGCTGCGAGCTAAGGCAGTTAACTATGAGCTTTCACGATGATGTCATTGCATTTAGATGTGGCCTGCAGCTATTGTGAAATTTAAAAGGGTCACTGGACATGTGAAAAGTTCACTTCATAGTATTCGGGTAAAGCTTTACACCAGAGTCCTTTTAAATGTGCTTTACTGGTCAAAAAGTTTCAGGCCGAGCTTGCTACAGAGACAGCAGCTGTACTAAGGATGCTCCGACTGCAGTCAGTGTCAATGGCTTGCTTCAGATGTTTAGTGTGAGGAGCTACTGTTAAGAGCACTTGTGGTGCCCCTTAGTGTAATGGAATGCTACATACACAAATACTGAGAAAAGGAGACTCACGTAAAGATTGAACGCATAATATCAAATGGTTTATTGTGATTGAATTCATCAGAAAATGTCACATTCAAACAGAACATATGCTAATGCACCTCATTAATAACTAAGTGTGAAGTGCCCTTGTAAAAATGCTGAAGGCTAAAACAGAATTGCTTCAGCGCATTGTGTGCAGCGGTGACCACTTTTTTCAGCACCTATTCTGTTGAGTGAGTGTGAAATTTAGTCTATGACAGAATGGCTCAACAGAATAGGTGCTGAAAAAAGTGGTCACTGCTGCACACAATGCACTGAAGCAATTGCTTTATGTATGCTTATAGACATGCTGCCCAGGCACACCGTATGGGAAATTGGCAGCTTTTTTATATTTTTAATTTGGGGATTATTTCTGCAACAGCTGCTGGTTCAAAGTGAAGGACAGTAATCGAGCTTTCAAATGGTGTTTATTTTAACACAATACAGAGAGAATTTGTTTTCTGAAAGTTTCATGAACAAAGAAAAAAACTAAACATTTTCACAGAACCTTTTAACCAAAATGAATAGCTCGAGCAAAAAACGTTTACCTATATTCAAAAATTTACAAATTGTTGCAACCTTACTTTGGCACTCTTTATACAAAATATTAGAAGTTTAGATCAAGTGCCTCTTTAGCTATGAAAAATCATATGACACATGATGAAATCTTGAAGGATTTGGTTGTAGTGGAAATTTTTTTTTTCAAGAAAGAAATAATGCATCTACAGCCTAAATTTATATATGTAGACATGATTACTGAATGCTTATCTCAGAGGTACATTTTAGAGTATAAATAGCATTTAAGAAATATGCAACAAACCAGTTAGTGACTCGTCCAAACTGTTCTCTGATAGTATGTGTACAATCGCCATGGTGGCAGTGCATTATCCAATATATGTGCCAAAAACTACTGATGACTGGTGATCAATGTGTAGCAGTGTGGGAAGGAAAAAGCTAACTTGGATAAAGGGTGAATAAGATCCTTGCACAACTTCTAAATGCTGAGCCCTCAGCTACTTGTTTCAGCTTAGTAAGCAACGTAACGGTAAACTAGGTCACTGCTGGCGATAAACACTTTACTTTGAACACGTCAAAAATTTTGATGTTGCTGGTCACGTTGATGATCCTTTATGCCACAAAAATGATGTCTTAGTTGTGAAATGTCTTTCGCATGCATAAACATTTGACAAGCTGAACGAGAAGCCAGCTATTTCGTTATGTGACATAGTCTGCTTCAACTTTTAGCATCAAAGCAAATTATGATATCCATCTCTTTGAAGCCAGAGTGCCAGTGAAGAACCCAACAAGCTTCGGTGTCATTTTATTTGCTAATGACCATGCTCCTTTACACATGACAATAGGCAGAAAGTGTGTGTACATTAATGCACTTCCTTGCTACTGCTGTGGTGTGGCATCATACGAAGCTCGCTTGTAACATATTTTGTAACCAGTAATGAAGCATCTAAGGACTCTGGTTATAGTACACTATAACCATTTTTTTGGCCTCCACAACCCATGTCTCCCCTTAAAACCACTGTTTTGGTTGTTCGGAGGGAACCTAAAATTTCTGCACATGTGTAAAAATGTAACAGTCACATCCAGTGCATTGTGACAGCTATTGCATAGTCCATTTAGGTGTCCAATACAGGCAGTTTGTAAAATTCTGTTCACTGGAAATGAGTTAACTCATACAGAGCTGCCACATTTATTTTTTTTTTTCTTGTTATACAAAACATTCATGAAAAATGGGAAGCTTGTGGGGTTCTATGCTTTTATATCGAACTCCACTAAGCGGTGTCCGAGGGCACCTTAATGCTTTAAGGTAATCAAGCGTCTAATGAAGGTGGAACCACATACACGTGTGCTGTCCTTATGTGTACAAGCAGTTGGGGCCAGCATTGAAATGGCAGTGTCACCACTCGGCACAGCCATATGTCCAAAACGATAAGGCAAGCAGGCATTTTGTTAGTTGGTAGAGATCTGTTACTTGTTTGAGGCATATTGGTAGAGATTGTGGTTAGTTTTCTTGCCCTTGAAACACCCAGTCATGCACTAAGGCCGTCTGCTATAGGAACACTAGCACATAAAATTTGTACTGTACTGAGTGTCACCATGGAAATAGCCTGCAACTTCACTCAATACCAAGGAAGTTCAGCTGCTACTACCTTTTGGCAAGAATAAAATGAGTACAATATAAGCCCAATAAAAAGTATTTATACTCCTTGCAGTCTACAATGTTTCTCTCAACATTAGACGCTCTATACTCCGTTTCATACATCAGGTGCAACGCTGTCAAAGCTAGTGCTCATTGTTTGCGCTGTGTACTGCCGCGACCAAAAAGTAGTGCGTCGCTTGCGGTGAGCGAAAAACAGTAAATGTGGTCGCTAGCAGCCTTAAAGGGTCCCTGAAACGTTTTTTTGACATTGCATCACTGATTAGGCAACACAATTGCGAAATCATTCACACCAAAAATAAAGCGAAGCATAATGCGCTAAGGCAGCTAAGGGCTTATTTCTGTCGCCTTCCTTCCTTACCACTGCTGTTCCTCCTCAACTCGATCTGCTGCGGAGTGCGCGCTAGCGACGACAGCACCTCCCGCGTCAGCCGCTCTGCCGAGCCTCCCGTAGTGACATAGCGCCCCGATATCCTCACTGAGGTCGCCCGCCTCGGCAGTGCTAGCCTCTGTAATAGAGCGCCGGCGACTCGTGTGACGCCGCCAGATGCCGCGATGATACCGTTGGCTGAAACGAAGGAGTACGTTGTAGAAGCACGTTGTTCGCAGCTAGGTTTTGAAAATTACGTGCACGTCACTTGGGTCGGGGCCAATCAGCGACCTCTCATTCGATCGCTCGATGACGGGGGCGTTTGAAAACGCTTTTTGGCGAGCCGCTGCGACCTTTTGCGATACGCGTGTTCAAAACCTTATTGTAAATTACACACTTTACGCACAGCGCTAAAATCTGTCCTGTAATGGTCCTAGTGACCCGCTCTACCGGATCACCATGTTTGCACAAAATCGTCAAAACCGTTTCAGGGTCCCTTTAAAGCATAATACGTTTCTCATCAGCTCAACAAAACACGTTCGTAATGCTGGGGAAACAATCCAAATATGCGAACTTGTATCTTGTGTTTGTCGTCTGTTTGGCGGAGCGATACTTCTTTTCCTTCACGGACTACTTGCGTAGCCTTCGCAGCGTTGCACCTGATGTATGAAACGGAGTATAGTGATCCATATCAGAATGAAATATTGCAGGGCACAAACATACACAGGTATCCACCCACTTGGTATTACAGCAAACACTTTAAGAAAGCTCCTGAAGACAGGTTTATCGTGACAAAAGACCCATTCTCTTAAGGAGTAAGCGGTAAGGCTCAGCGTCTGTAATTGTGTGGGACATGCAAACAGTATAGCTAATTAACTACAACTGTTTCCAATGGAGACTTTGTAGCCACAGAGATGACAATGCTGTATCAGTTTCCAAAACAAAGAAAAAATACCGTATTTACCCGCATAATTTGCGCCCTCGCATAATTTGCGCACCCCTAATAATTAGCCAGCTTTGCAAAAAAAAAAAAAAACGCATATTTTGCGCTCCCCGTTCCGAGCTCGCCGGCGCGCACGCACGGTCACAAAGGTCACAAAAACACGCATATTTTGCGCTCCCCGTTCCGAGCTCGCCGGCGCGCACGCACGGACCAACAGCCGCGCGGCCGCGCCCCTCGCTGCGCAGGCGAGCGCAGTCATACGCAAAAGGGGCTGCGAGTGCGATGCCCCTTTTTCCGATTCTTTTCTCCGGAAGCCCTCGAAGCCCAAAGTATGGTCGCTAGAATAGAAGCATGCGAGTGGGGGCGAAGAAAACGGCTGAAGCAGAAATCAAACGAGCCCGGCCTATCTCCGTCGCTCCGAGGGCCGATGTGATAACATCACCCCGATCGGGACACCTGCCGTCGATGCGGGGAGGAAAGGCCCCGCCCGTCTTTAACGAGCATGAAAAGACGCGAGACGAGGGGGGTAGTGTCGCTCGGCTGTCGGCTGCCGAGATAGCGCTATCTTGGCAGCCACCAGCGGCTTGTAAACACTTTTACGTGCTCCGCCTTCCCTGGAGCAGCCGTACGTTTTGCAGTGTTACGTTAGATCGTATCCAAAAGAGTTACCGCGCTAGTTGCATTATATTACACGTTATTTCAAACGTGTTTGCGAAATATCCGCGTAATTTGCGCACCCCCTTTTCGGGGCTCTAAAATCGTGAAAAAAAGTGCGCAAATTACGCGAGTAAATACGGTAATTCTCTGAAGCCCTGCAGCTCACGAAAAGATACGGTCTTCTCCATGTGAAACTGCGAAAGGAGTGCAGTAGTTCGCATGGAAAACGTAACATTGGCTGGTGACATGTTCGAATGACTGCAGTGGCCAATTCAAGATGTATGGGTTCTCAAAACATGGAGCCACATATCTAGTGTGCCATAATAACCAGCCTCTTGCTTGCACCCAGTGAATGAACATAATGCTGACTGATGCGCCATGATAGCTATATAGAAGATAGCATATTAGCCACACATCGCCAAGGGAGGATGCATTAGCACGCAACTTCTGACATTCTTCATGCACTCGGTTTTGTTTCAATGCAGAAAAAAAAGCCAAGCTTTCTTGCTTTGCAGGTTGTTGTATGACTTTTTCTTTATTTCAAAAACTGATATGGCAGTCTCCTGCATGACTACAATTACAATGGCCTTAAAATACTCCTAATGAGAGTTTTAAGTGCAGTTTAATTACCCTCCTATATAACTAGCACCTTTTTTTGAACTTTTGATGTCCATTTTGGCTAACAGTTTCTTTCCGAGGAAATTTTGTTATCCTCTGATAGCCCATTTTTTTTTTAAATAAGGTTTTGCTGAAACACCCTGTACACGAACCGAAACACTCCTGCAACCTAGTCAACTGGTGAAGGTGGACCCTGTCCTTTCAATTGCATCAACAACAACATCTGTAGCAGCTTGAACAACTCGGTGACAGTTGCAAGAACTCTTCTTGTGCTAAATTTGAGATGTTCAGCATTTAGCGTGCAAGTTGTGTGCTGATTTCACACATTCTTGCCTAGTGATGGGTGTCACGGATTGACATTGCCTCGTGGTGAAACTGAAGATGGACGGCATGGCCGCAGGTGCAAGTTTAGAAGCGCTTCGGCCGCACTCCAAGTACGTCGAAAGTTCTCGGCATTTTTTGGAGAAGACGTGGACATGATGGCCTCCCTGAGCGGGGAAGCTTGAACTTGAAGCATTCTCCTGCGACCCCCCCGGCGTGGTTCTTGATGGCGGACCAACAATGCCGGGCAAGACAGCGAGCAGCCGTTTGACGTGCACTGGCCACGTGCGCGCGTGCACTATTGTTTGCTCGTCGGCCACCGTGTCCGAAGGGGACAAGTATGCATACCGTTGTTGACCGGCGAAGGGCACCCCCCGCTACGCTGATGACCTGTCAATCGGGGGTGCAGAAGGAAGAGGCCCGTCGGGGACCACGAGAAAGGGTTTGGTCATCGCCCTCTCCAGTGCAGTAATTGCGAGAGGGATATTTTGGGCGGAGCCAGAAATGAAGTTACAGAGCAATTGTCTCACAAACCCGCCCCAATTCCGAACACAGCGAATCAGGAAAAACATGCGGGTATTTAAGCGAGGAGCGTTGAGGAGCACGGGGTTCTAGTCGCTTGGCTTACATGGCGTAGAAGCCGATCATCGTATCGCTCTAGAAGTTGTTAGCGTGGCTCTGTATCGGCTGGCCGCCTAACCTTGGCCGCTTCGCCTAGTTGAGATGTGCGCTTACCGTCTGCAACGTAGGCATCGGGACTTCGGCTCGAGTTAGTTAAAACTGCTCGGGTTTGCCGTCAAGCACTAGCTCCCCGGGAACATCAGCGCCGCAACTCCATCGACCTCAACGCTGTGCCGTACCAGGCTGTGCCGCACCAGACCGTCGTGGACCCTTCGACGCTGCCGGTCATCACATCACGTATGCCATCGCTTGATTTCCTGAACTCTCTGCCTGAACTTTCACAGCTGTTGTAAATTAGACTCTTGTATTGTTTGCATTGCCCTAGTTACTGCTTGCTTGTTAGTTTATTTTTCCTATTTGTTTGTTGTTCTCGCGCGTTATTATTTTTGTAAAGCTTTTTCATTGCTGTTCATTGTTAGTTGGAGTGAAGTGTAGTGTTCACCTTGTATTCTTTGCGCTGCCCTATCATAGATTAAATTTTGTTGCTTTGTTTTTTTCAACCACGACTCTGATCCTTCCACTGTGTCAGCTTGCGTACGGAACGACCGAAACTGCCGTGGTTCCCTTCACCGACTTCGCGCCGGGGAGCTTGAACACGGCCCTGTAACAAAACTGGCGTCCGCGACAGGACGTTCCGTACAATAGTAACACAGTGAGGGGTGAGTGTTGCGCATGGTTGAAAGAGCCCGTTTGCGCGAATTGTGGGCACTTGAGTGTTAGGGTGTTGTGGCAATATTTTGGATTGTGAGAGGCAAAATGGAGATAGAAAAGCTCACAGCAGTGGGCAAAGAGCTGGGCCTTGAGGGCGCTGAGCTGAGAGAGTGGGTGGAAGAACAGCAGGAATGGGAAAGAAAGGAAAGAGAATGGGCCAGAGAGGACAAAGAAAGAAAAAGAATAGCGGCGAAGGAAGCCGAAGAACTGCAATTGAAGTTGCAGGTATTAAGAATGAAGCTAAGGAATAGTGTCCATGAGACGACAATGTATTTTGAGGAGACAGATAAGAGTGCGCGCGCCTTTCATGTGAAGGAGACAGTCACTTACAAGTGTGAAGATTGGGGCCAAGTGGCCGTGAGCTCTAGAACGGAGGACTACGATGAGAGTGAGGAAGCTTCAAATGATTGCGATCGAGTTGCAGAGGAAATGAAAGAGGTTGTCGGTGAAGAGGTCGTGTCAGTAAGTGAAGAGAGCCAGAGCGCCGTGCTTGAGGCGCCGCAATATTCTGAGGCGACCGATAAAAGTGTGGACGCGTTCGAGCCGCAAGACACAGTTGTCGAGCACAACTATGAAGAGCTGGGCCAGGAGGCCAACAGCAGTAAGAAAGAGGAGGACTTGGATGACCCCGCGGTAGCTCCGAAAAAGGTTGGAGCAAAGGAGAAAGAAACGGACGAGTCTGTCGGGGAAAGTGAAGCTGTGCCAGCAACCAACAAAAGCGACAGCAACGGACACCTGGATGAGCCAGGGCAGTGTCACGTGCTTGGAGGTCTTTCCGTGAAGGAAAATGAGCGACGGGCGACGTCGTATGAAATGGCGGCAGAGAGCTCGCGAACTGGTGAACAAGCAAAATTCTCCGAGGTAGAGAATGTAGGCAGGGATGCTGCTACCTGTCTGGAAGTGGGGGGCATACATCAATGCATTGCTTTGGAAGACGACCCTGGTCGCCTGTGCACTAATAGGTCCACTGAGGAGATGGCACTCCCCGAGCCCGGCAGTCGAGCGACATTGGGATGTCGCGGAGATTAGCCACGGTCAGCGTAGCGGAGGGGCAGGAAAGACAGGGCATGCGTCGAAAGAGCACAGTCAGGTCCTGCGACGACAGTTGCACAAAGGAAGGGTTCTTGTGCACAAAGGAAGAGCCGTGCTCGGAATCCCCTTCGCAGAAAGAAAGGAATGCGGGGGTGCCTCATGACAGGCGACAGCAAGGTGCAGTGGTTTCCGAGGGCTCGTTGTGGGCCTTGGCGATGGCGGAAAAAGCCGGGAGCGCGACCCCATAGGGTGCGCTTTAAGAGCATAAGCAACTAAAAGTAGTGTCGGTCATTTCGAGTCATTTCGCCCACGTGCGTAAACTATGCGGGAAAATTTGTTTTGTTATTGCCAAGTTCACTGGGTGAAAGCGCGCATGACTTGTGATGCAGCGCAGGTTTTTTTTTTCTTGTTTCTCTTTTTTTCCCCGCATGGAACGCTTTATGGCACGGAATTCTGATGAGGGCAGTGACTCATAGCCGCGCTAATGGAGAAGCTTAAGGCGAAAGAAATGACCGCGTGAAAGCTACACATATTACTGTGTACACAGAATCAGTTTCAGTTGCGCATGGCCCGTTAAGATGGTCAGCAGTATACATGGTTCTCAAGAAGCGTTCGCGGCACAGCGAATAATGTCTGTGTTAGATCATGAAATGCCAGCCGGAAGCTGCGGGAGGTTGCACCGCGCCTAGAAAGTTTTGCGCTAGTATGGTGAATACGGATGTTCTCCAGGTACTTGCACTTTTGGGTAAACCGATCACCAGCCGCTCAGCTGTAGCAGGTGAGCAAGGCAGCCGAACAGTCGGGTACTTCTGTGGAAGGTGCAGCTGCAGGAATGCCAGTTCAGTGCTGCCCATACCAAGCGTAGTAAAAATATGGGGGCCGATCACTTGAGCCGCCCATTGTTATTCTTTGTCTTCGAGAATATGCTGTTTATTTTTGTGGTTTGTGCTTCTTGTGTCTAGTGTATTTATTGATGCACTGTATAGAGAAGTGTACCCGTCGTGAATTTTGCCCTTTTGTGTGTGCACTGGCTGTATTTTCATGTTTGCTGAGCCCCTGGTTATCCTACTGGATAGCAGAGAAGTGTTTCGTGTCACTCTGCAGGGCTGTGTTTAGTGACGAACATTGATGAACGACTGTGTAGAAGTACCTTGTGGAAGGATGTTTTTTTTTGTTCTTGATTTATTTTTATACTCGCGTTGTGAGCTTGTGTGTAAGATGGGGGTGCATAAGTAAAGCACCACCGCTTGGTTTGTTTGAGCGAGACTTGTTGCTTGTACTGTACTCTCGGCGAATGTCATCCGTGGGTTGAAATGTTATGGGATAACATTCCGAAAGTGGGGGGCTGTGTCACGGATTGACATTGCCTCGTGGTGAAACTGAAGATGGACGGCATGGCCGCACGTGCAAGTTTAGAAGCGCTTCGGCCGCACTCCAAGTACGTCGAAAGTTCTCGGCCTTTTTTGGAGAAGACGTGGACATGATGGCCTCCCTGAGCGGGGAAGCTTGAACTTGAAGCATTCTCCTGCGACCCCCCCGGCGTGGTTCTTGATGGCGGACCAACAATGCCGGGCAAGACAGCGAGCAGCCGTTTGATGTGCACTGGCCACGTGCGCGCGTGCACTGTTGTTTGCTCGTCGGCCACCGTGTCCGAAGGGGACAAGTATGCATACCGTTGTTGACCGGCGAAGGGCACCCCCCGCTACGCTGATGACCTGTCAATCGGGGGTGCAGAAGGAAGAGGCCCGTCGGGGACCACGAGAAAGGGTTTGGTCATCGCCCTCTCCAGTGCAGTAATTGCGAGAGGGATATTTTGGGCGGAGCCAGAAATGAAGTTACAGAGCAATTGTCTCACAAACCCGCCCCAATTCCGAACACAGCGAATCAGGAAAAACATGCGGGTATTTAAGCGAGGAGCGTTGAGGAGCACGGGGTTCTAGTCGCTTGGCTTACATGGCGTAGAAGCCGATCATCGTATCGCTCTAGAAGTTGTTAGCGTGGCTCTGTATCGGCTGGCCGCCTAACCTTAGCCGCTTCGCCTAGTTGAGATGTGCGCTTACCGTCTGCAACGTAGGCATCGGGACTTCGGCTCGAGTTAGTTAAAACTGCTCGGGTTTGCCGTCAAGCACTAGCTCCCCGGGAACATCAGCGCCGCAACTCCATCGACCTCAACGCTGTGCCGTACCAGACCGTCGTGGACCCTTCGACGCTGCCGGTCATCACATCACGTATGCCATCGCTTGATTTCCTGAACTCTCTGCCTGAACTTTCACAGCTGTTGTAAATTAGACTCTTGTATTGTTTGCATTGCCCTAGTTACTGCTTGCTTGTTAGTTTATTTTTCCTATTTGTTTGTTGTTCTCGCGCGTTATTATTTTTGTAAAGCTTTTTCATTGCTGTTCATTGTTAGTTGGAGTGAAGTGTAGTGTTCACCTTGTATTCTTTGCGCTGCCCTATCATAGATTAAATTTTGTTGCTTTGTTTTTTTCAACCACGACTCTGATCCTTCCACTGTGTCAGCTTGCGTACGGAACGACCGAAACTGCCGTGGTTCCCTTCACCGACTTCGCGCCGGGGAGCTTGAACACGGCCCTGTAACAATGGGTAATGATTTATGAGCTCCCACTCAAGATTGTCTACATTCCTTATTTCTTGTAGCAGCAGCTCGAACAACTGGGTGACAGTTGCAAGAACTCTTCTCGTGTTAAATTTGAGATGTTCAGCACTTAGCATGCAAGTTGTGTACTGATTTCACACATTCTTTCCTAGTGATTTAAGAGCTCACACTCAAGATTGCCTACATTACTTATTTCTTGTAGCTGCTAATAGAATTTACAAGCTGTGCAACATTACACAGCAATGATTTGTCGAGGCTGAGCTGGTCTTTGTAATTTCTTATGGGAATACAAATGTCATCCTCATATGTTAACATAAGACAACACAGCACTTATTTGAAGATGATGTCACAAACCATGTTTCCCTTGATTACACCCACTCTGTCCTTATGTCATGATTATCAGCTCACTGTAGGGACGTATTGCACAGTGAGGACCTCTGCAAGCAGTCGCTAATTACCCGTGTTGTACCAGCTGATTCTTAGGCCTACAAATTCCTGAATTTCATCAGACCGCCTTAGTTTTCTGTCATCATCTTGAGTGCACTTCCGTTCCTTTGGTTTGCATTTAATTATAACAAACATTTACCTGTCCGATGCATGCATGGTGTACTCTTCCTCCATCCACACAACCTACCCCCCCTTCCCCTATATTTTTATGATCAGCTAAAAAATCTGCTGCACTCATTTATTAGTCTGCAATTGACATTGCAGTCCTCCTGTCTCTAACATTTTTTGTTCTGTCACTCATGTGGTCCTTGGCTTCATCGGAAGCTTCTGGCAACGTATTTTCATCATAAGGGTGAGTGCCATAGCAGTTCTAGTTCAAGTTCAAATTGGAATATGTGGAAAGTGGTAGGATGTACAAGTAGAGCTAGTGCCATTTTATGGCATAATTGGTACATGGCCCTTTGCATCTCACAGAGAGACTACAAAGGCTCTGTATACTCACCTGTACACACAAACACTAACGTGTACCTAGTAGTACATTCGATGATGTACGCTAAAACTTGTCCCGAGTCTGCCATTCCACCTTTTGCTAGAAAGGCCACAGTACTTGCCAGCATAATCATATTTTGTAATGTATCACACGCAGCATAATGTGCTGATGCCTACATAATAAAGACTATACAGTCAACTCTTGCTACAACGAAATTGACGGTGTGCGGAAAAAATTTCGTTGAAGCGAAAATTTCGTTGTAGTGAAATCGAAAAAATATAAATGACTTGAGCTGGTGGAACAACGAAACCTTTATGCCTCAATCTTGCACGCGGCATGGCAGTAGTTGGAAGGGTTCAGAAACCGCGAGTACCGAAACCATACCTGCCAAGATTGGAGAAATGGAATCCGGGAGATTTACGTATTACTCGTTTCTACTGCACCCTTGACAGTAACGCGCACCTGTTTCCTGCGATCAAAAAACAAATGCCGTACTTGCGTAATGAACGCACTCGCATAATAAGCAGACCGCCGACTTTGGACCCCTGCAGCCCCTCGAACGGCCGCGCTGTGGCTTTCCTGCTTCACTTGGTCTGCGGTGTCTCGAAGACATTTGGCGCGCCAATTCATAACTCCTGTGTCCCGACAAAACTGCCGCACGTTGCCGGCCCTAGCTGCGTGCAAGTGGCGGTAACATTACTTGAAGTGCTGCGTTCCTCTGTGCTGTCGCAGTTCCCTCATGCCCGCTGCCGCGTGCTGCGCAAAATCGGGGTGTGGTCTCAGAAATTGCCGCGATGCAATCTCGGACATCATGCAGCGCGCATGACTGAGAGGCTCAGGCTCAACACAGATATGAGGGAGAAATGCAATGATGAGCCGTTTTGCGTGCGGTGATGAGAAGCATCTTTTCCCCCATTACGACCACCTGCGAACCAAAAGCAGCTGCAGCTGGGGGTCTCAGAGATTGCATCGGCGATGTAGCGACTTTGATTGGCCGCAAGACGGCCAAGCTGGCGCAGTGAGTATCATCGGCTTACGCATCATGTGCGTTGTGGTGTCGTTACACAGCGGCAGCAACATAGAAACTACAGAAACTATGCATGCCAAAGACTGCCGCGCCGCTAGTTCGTTTTTCGCTGGTGACAGTTTGACAGCGCCCAAAGCGGCCGAAGTCCATTGAGATCAGTTTGAACTTTTACGAGCGTTGGTGAAGTTGTGTGGGCGGTTTTGTGGCAAGCGCTCACTGTGTGCTTGTGTGCTTGTACGTTTCATGACTTGCGCTATTCGTGGATCGTGCTATGATGCACAAATACTTTACAAAGCCCTGCAAGATTCTTCGGGAGCTCTTAACGACAATGGGTGAGCCTGCAGTTGGAGCATGACAGTGCTGGCGGGTTTCATTGTGTTGTATTAATTACGTCACTGTGCTTTAGGTGCTGTACACTGCACCATTTGCGTTGCCTTGTAGTAACGAGCATTTCAAGCATCCTTCACTTCTCTAAATTTTCCGAGCCTGTATATGAATGTCTTGGTTTTCATTGACAAAAAAAGTGAGGCGAAGGGTCTCCTGTGTTCGAAGGGGAACTTAATCATGCGTGTTCTTGTGCATGCTATCACCGTCGCGTGCATACACTGAGTGTCTGCCCATCTTAAAAGGGTGTAGCATAACTAAGAACACACAAAATTAAATTAACTATCTTTCACCTTTGAATTCAAGAGACTTTTGGCCTCACTTTAATGTATTGAAAACAAGATATTCACGTGGCATGCCTGTACATCCATTATAAAAGCTCAACAAATGAAGATATGACACACGCGTGAAATGCCCTTCGACAACAAATCAACGCAAATGGTGACCGTAAAGCATTCAAAGTATACAGTAAAATAAATGATAGAATACAACGAAACGCGTGGGCCGAGTCAACAATGTAACGCACGTGCGAGTGCGCAAGGCATGCGCTTGCAAGAAAAATGGAATATACAGACGCGCCGCCTACATACATAACAAAGAAAAAAAAAACAGCGCGTGCGGCATGGGAGGGGGCGAAAAAAAGGGGGGGGTAGGAGGAGGGGGGCCGGAGGACCCAGGCGCGGCTGCTTATGTTGCCATGGCAACGTTGCGCCGCCATAAAGACCACCCCCACTCGCCAGGGTCGTAACTGAATGGGAGTTGGGCGCTACCATCGGCTGAGCGTCTGCATTTCTCCAGCCAATGGGAGGTATACGGAGATTCACCCACGTGCGTAGGAGGCGTCCATTTCGATGCCGACGGTGATATGGTAACGTTGTCGTTCGCTCGCACTCGATTCTAACCCGCGTACGATGTTTGCGATCAGTTTTATCGGAAAAAAGGTGCGCGTTTGATTAGAGTAAATTGCGGTACTTAAAAGGGGGGTGCTCGGACCATTAAAAAAAAATGTTGACCGTGGTGGTGGAGGACTTGTTGCAATGTTATGGACACTGTTAGCGGGTTTTTGCAGTCGCCGTTTTTCTGTACGAAGTCCAACTCGATAACACTGCCCACGCATTGTATGTTCTACGCGCGAGTAAAAGCGCGCTAACGCTGGGGACGAATGCGGCTGAAGCAGAGGTGAAACAACCCAGCTGTCTCCGCCGAACGAACTGAACAACGCGATAACATTGCACCACGTGTGATCACTGTCGTCGCTTGCTTCTCAAGCAGAGAGGAAATGCCCAGCCCTTCTCTCGTCGGGCGAAGGACCAAAAGGGGCGCCGGTGGAGAGAGGGCGGTCGCATGCACTATCTGGACAGACATCGGTGATCAACCACGCAGTCAACAGCGGCCATTTCTAGTGGTGCCAACACGCGATCTAGACTTTGTTGACGTATTTTTATCTTCTGAAATGCACCAAAATGTTTTGGATTGTGTTTACTGCATAGCAAATCGAATTTTTGTGACCGGAATTGCATCGTCAAATTTCGTTGAAGCGAAACGGCACAAAAGAATGTGTTCGTTGTGGCGAGCACATTTATGCATTGCCTCCTATGGACTGCCGACGGGGATCCGAAAATTTTTCGTTGTACCGGAAATTTCGTTGAAGTGGCGTTCGTTGTAGAGTGGCGTTCATTGTGGCGTTCGTTGGGGAGGTTGTCTCCGAACAGAGACAACCTCCCCTGCCACTGAAAAGGCATGCTCACTTGGAACTGAAGTGGCTGGTATGGGTAGGTACTTGGGGCAAAGCTTTGCCAGACTGGGGTATCTGAAGGTGCGCAAGGTCCGCCACCAGTCACATGGGTCACACTCTTTCTTCAGTAGGGCTTCTTCAGAATATGCTTTAATTTCCCATTCTGAAGTAGACAATGGTTCCCTTGCTACTTGACTGCTTGCAAGGTTGTCAAATGCACTCCAAACATCGGAGGATGGCTGCACACGCTGCCGATTGTTGAACATCTCTGGCCGACATCGTGCCTCCATGCACTTCTGACGCTTATTGTCCCTCTCGGCAACGTTTTAACCTCTCGGAACCCAGCGGAAATGTTGAAGAGTTATTTTCCACATGATAATCCAATCAAATATTCGAACTTTTCGAATACACTGTTTTCGAATCAAATACGAATAGTGCGAATGTAATATTCGACGAATATTTGAACCTTTCGAATATTTGCACACCCCTAATCTTGAGCAATAATTAACAAAAGTAGACCAACTTTTGTATAAAAACATCTAGATTAAACTTAAATCGAAGAATTAAGGCTGTTTATACAAGGAATCCATATCCATCGTAATATGTGCAAAGGGGCAATGCTGATAATTTCCACAAACGATGAAATCTGGCCAATTGCACCAAAGAAACCAAAGCTGAATGTTCAAGGAGTGCACTTGCCGCTGCTTTTGGTAGTGGCCTGTGTGACAAAGTTATTCCTCTCGCTTTGCCATGTGATCACATGCATGCATCGTTGTCGAGAGGACATTTCAGCAAACACAATTACGCACGTCAATGAAGCAATAAGAATCGCCGTTGACAATGATGCTTGCTCATCGTCACTTGGCGAGGAGAGGGGAATTGTGTCACACAGGCCACTACCAAAGGTAGCCTGTTTGACTGCACTCTTTGATTACTCAGTTGTGGTTTCCTAGGTGCAATTAGCCACATTTCATCACCCTAGAAAAGAGCAGCACTGCCCTTTTGCAAATATTAGACTGGATATGGATACTCTGCATAAATAATTTTCATTATTCAATTATGTTTGAACATCTAGCTCTTCTGCTTTATAAATTTATCTAATTTTGTTAGCTACTCTTCAAAATATCACTCCTGCCCATTTTGCATTGTGCACCACGATGAGCAATGTAATTCTACAAAAAGTGCATAGATGTCTGAATTTCTGTATTTATAACCTTTCTGGACATCTTCTGAAACACCTGGTAGTTTGAATGTCTGAGTTGCAATGCCACAACTTCTTGCCACGTGGCAGGACATTTTGTTCTTGGCAACTTTCTATGCATTTTAAACTAAAATTCCTACTTGAATCAGGAACAGCATGTTTAATTGTAGCATTACAATTCATGGTCTTTCACAGCCACCTATGTCTCGTCGAACTCCCCTTAATTTCCACATTCATGTTCAATATTGTAGTATTTGCACAATGCTATAACTGCGTGATTACACGTAAGATCAACCGGAGGGTGGCCGGTCAACCTTTAGATTTATTTGCAAATTTTATATGTTGTTCCCTGATGAGTGGGAAGAGAAGATCTACAATTGGCTTTGCTGCACAAAATTTTTTCGAAGCGCCTGAAATCAATAACGACGAAGAAGTGGCATTGGAATGCTTACCGGCTCTGCTGTTTTGGCCAACTTTGGTTATGAATTTCACAAAATATCTTAGGTAGCGGTTAGCTAAATAAATGCATGTTTTCATTTGTGTTCAGTGATTTGTTGTTTTTATGGGTCGTGTAGATGTTTTTATAAAAAACTTCGAAATCTACCCAGTAAGCATTTTTCTTTGTCACTTTGCAGGTCTCTATCTAAAAAATAAAAAAAGACGTATGGAAGAGCGGTTAAAATTAAGCATTACGTTCTAAGCATACTTATCAAACCACTAAAGGTTACATTTATATTACTTTTTAATAAAGAGATAATGAGATGCAAACATCAAGAAGACACCGAACAATGGGAAATTCTCATGACAAGTAAAAACACTTTTTAAAAATTTTTTAAATTTTGTCCACTTCTCTTCCACATTCACTTTCACAATCATCAAAGGGGTCGTGAAACATTTTCTGAACATTTTGTACTAAGTGCGTATTTGGGATCCCGGCCCTCCAATCAACAATATGCATTGTTCCGTTGCACCATGTGGGTTGATTTAGAGCGATAAAAAACACGGTTACGGTTTCACTGCGCGTTTCCCTCAACTCTGCAGTTGACATCATGTTAGTAGCCACCAGACCTCCGAGATAGGTGCGCCCTTGAAGGCCATAGGAAAACAAACCGTGCTTCCAAATGGCGGCACCGCACGGTTTCTAAGCATTTTCTTTCTTTCTAGCTTTCAAGTAAATCGATTCTTTTAGAGCAACCTTGAGTTCGTTATACCTTCACGCTTAAAAATATCTTACCGAAACGTCACCGAATAGTACCATGCCGGCCTGTAGTGTTGCACAGTTGTTTCGGGAGCACAAGAATGCTGGGGTTTCAGACGGGTGTTATTAAATGTGCACTGAATATTTCACCGTAATATTTCGGAATTGGCTTGTCGAATGCATACTGAAGCAGTGAACATTACAACCAGGCATCTCTATATTCTTTTCACGACCCCTTTAAAAACGTGTAATTTTGTTCCACTAGTAGTTACAGCCACTGCAATGAGGCCCTTGCGGTAGACTCAGTGCACCGTACAGTTCTAAAGATTCTATGACATTTGCGATTGTGTGCGACTTTTCAATTTTGGCATGATATTGTACTATTCCTTTATGTCTCAACACTGCAAGTTAGTAGCTGAAAGACGCTGTAGTGAATGATTCCGAATCAGTTTTGTACGCGTGGGGCTCCATGACCTGCTGTGGCATCGGAGTGCGCATAAACGTTTCGTGCATTGCATATTCACAAAAACGCAGTCAGAATCTGGTACGCAGCTTATACTACTCAAGAATAGCATAAAATTCAATAGGCAAGCAACGTATTCAGAATAATCTTTAGCGATATGGATAAATTGTGAAGGTCATGGAGAACAGCTCCATTATATCAGAATTTGTTTCTAGGCTGCAATGGCTTATTCGGATCATTCGACTATGCTGACTGCCTTTATTCCTGTACACATAGTTCCTGTACACAAAGTGTGCATTCCTGTACACAAAGTCGACAACATCCGAGGGTTCTTTCGGCTTGCTGAATGCTTTTGGTCCACTGCGTGCAGGAGAGGTACTTTCTTTCAACTGAGTTTTCATGTATCGCCGTGGTCGTATGCCCAGTACACCTTTCAGCGAACATATTCAGCTACCACGTTCTGCACCTCCCTTTCTTTTTTTTTTTTATGCAAGCAGGTCTGTCACGGCTTCTCAATGCGCCTGTAGCTTTCAAAGAGGAGATGCTGGTACAGTCGAACACGGATATATCGAACCCACATATATCGAATTTTCGGGTATATCGAACTCGTAAGTTATCCCCTTTAAAATCCATTGTAAAAGTATAGAAATTTGCACGTTTATATCGAACGGTATTTTTACCGGTACATATATATCGAACGCTGCGCGAGCTGGAAGGTGCAGTTCAGCACTCGCCGCACCCCGCGACCTCCGCGGCAGCGCGCGCGAGTTGGAAGGTGCATTTTGGCACTCGCACCGCCCGGCGACCTCCGCCGACACCCGAAACACTCGAAAAAACGTAAGGGCGAGAGGGCTCGGACTGCATGGTCGCCAACTTGCGGAACAGCTTTTTTCTTTTTTCGTGTCTCTCTCTCTCTCATGCTTTCTCCGCATAACTGTCGGCTCGGAGAGCAGGAACCGACGTCCTCCTCCTTTCGCATTTTCTTTTATTTTTTGTTGCTGTTGCCCTCGCAGGTGGCCATCGCCTCGCGAGCGCTTTGTTGGCGGAGTCCGCTTCCATTGTCGCATCGCTTACGTACCACCGCATGTGCAGCATTCCTCTTTTGCGTGCGTGGTGTGCAAAGCCGCTGCGGACTCCTTGAATTGTCGACTTCTCGTGTAGCTATGGCCAGCATCAAGAAGGGCAATACCCTTGACTTTGCGATGAAGCTGAAGGCTATTCATTGTGTTGAGGCGGGCGAGAAATGTTCGACCGTCGTGGATGACCGGGATACCACGGAGCACTCTGAGTACCTTGTTGAAGAACAAGGCAGATATCAAGGCAAAGGCGGAGGAGCAGCGAACATCGGGAGCCTGTCGTGTGCGCGCTCCTGCCCACGGGAATGTAGAAAAGGCACTGTATGCCTGGTTTTTAGAAGTGCGTGCGAAGAACATTCCGGTGGATGGCCCGATGCTGATGGCCAAGGCCAAATGGTTTGCCGCTTCACTTGGTGAAGACAACTTCGCCGACAACACCGGGTGGCTTCACCGATTTAAGCAGTGCTACGACATCGTTGGCAAAACCATTTCTGGCGAAAGCGAAGCCGTCAGCAGCCTGGACATCCAGCAGTGGATGACGAAGGAGTGGCTGGAAATCTCCGCGAAGTTTTCTCCCGTGGAGATCTTCAACGCCAACGAGACCGGTCTCTTTTGGCAAATGTTGCCAAGCAAGACTCTCAACGTCCGCGGTAGCACGTGTCACGGGGGCAAAATGAGTAAAGTTCGTGTGAGCGTTCTGCTGGCAGCCAACATCTCGGAAGCTCCAACATCTCGGTCTTGGAAGCTCCAGCCCTTTGTGATCGGGAAAGCAAGGGCACCGTGCTGTTTCAAGAACTGTAAGCAGCTCCTCGTCCGCTACGCCTCAAACAAGAAGGCGTGAATGATGCGTCAGCTGTTCCCGGAATGGCTGCAAGCGTGGGACGTCGAGCTGGGCAAGTCGGGCCATCGCGCTTGCCTTCTTGTGGACAACTGCTCGGTCCACCACACCACCTGTGAGATCAAAAACATCGAGCTGAAGTTTCTGCCGGCCAACACGACGGCGAAGCTGCAACCGCTTGACCAGGGCATCATCAAGTCCTTCAGGGTGGGCTACAGGAGGCAACTCCTTGATAGGCTGCTGGTCAACCTCCGCATGGGCACTGAGCTGAAGGTTGATCTTCTTGGTGCCATACAAATGATGACAGGTGCCTGGTGAGACGTGAAGACAGACACAGTGGTCAACTGCTTCCACAAGCCAGGCTTCGAGACGGCGGAACTTGCGGAAACCGGTGTAGACGGCGACGACGAGCGCATAGACGACGAGTTTCGAGAGTTGTCGTCCCTCTTCCCGGCAGCCATTCCACCCGAAGTGTCTGCGGACGATTTCGTGGAAGCGGACTGCAATGTTCAGGCCATTGTGAGCCTCACTGACGAGGACATAGTAGCTGCGGTTGCAGGGACCCAGGATGCCCAGGCCGACAGCTCAAGTGATGAGGAGGATCGTCCGGACGAGGCAGTGGCTACACGCGCGTACTCCACCGCTGAAGTGGCGGCAGCGTTCGGCGTCATTCGCCGTTGTTGCGGCGACATGGAGGGAACCGGGCTGTCGCACCTGGACAGCCTTGATAAGATCGAGACTAGCGTCTTCAACTTCATTTCGAGAACGAAGAAGCAGGCCAAGATAAGCGATTTTTTTTTCACGCAAATAAAACATTCTGTTGCGGCGTGTGTGCGGAATTAGATGTCATTCTTGAATGCGCCTATTGTAGGTGATGGTCCGCTACAGGTAAGCTCTCGGGGCCTGTATTTTTTTATATCGAATTTTTCATATATCGAACTAATTCGCGATCCCCTTCGAGTTCGATATATCCGTGTTTGGACTGTAGTTGCAATGATCTGGTTGATGATGTCGACTGCTTCTGCAGGGGTCATAAAATTTTTATGGCCCCTGCTTATGACCCCTGCAGAAGCAGGGGTCATAAAAAGTTCCCCGAAGATACTTTGTTGCAGAAGTAGTGAAAGCACAGGTAGCACAAGCATAGTTTGTCTCCTCCAACAATAACTTATCTTTCAGATTTTAAAAGTTGCTTCAAAGCATTCATATCTAGGTTCGTAACCGTAGGTAGATTTCGCTTTTTACAATGAGCTTACTGTGCTTCAAGAGGTAGTCTGCACAATACGCTAACTCAGAGCTATACTTAGTCACCATGAAGCACACAGGAGCAATAAAGTAAGAGCAAAAGCACAAGCACTATCGGTGTCAAATGAAGTGTGAACAATGGTTTGAAAGCGCGGCCAGTTCAGTGTGCTGCCGTCATGTGAGATAGGAGCGCACATCCAGTCACCAATAACTTTACCACTGGACCGCCATGTTCATGCTTTCCACTGATCGCAACTGGTGCAGTGCAGTTTCTCTGGCAGCAGTGGCTGTCTCCCGACGGTGCGTGAAGCGGGCGTGCGTAATCTGTAGAGAGTTTTGTTCTTGGTTCCATTTTCGCCATGTTATCAACGCTTGGCTGCGATGAGAAGAAAGGGCTAGTAGAATAATGAACCTCCAGTCCTCATCTGTTGAAGTTACCTGAGAGGGGTCACTGGTTTCGAACCCTATCAGCGTGAACACACGCGAGTGCGCACTGCGCTCATTCTTAGAACGAGCATACGGGGTGCATGCGCGCATGTTCGGTTCGGTAGTCCTGAGCAGGCGCGCACTACTCAGGGCTACCGAAATCGTTTCAGAATTTACGTTCTCAGTTGCAGAAATACAATTCTGCATGCACTCTGTATGTCACCAAACCTGTGCTATGATGTATGGGACACGATCGCCGGAAATAATTCAAAGAACCAACGTCTTGGTTCCCCGAAAAAGATCCCATGAAAGCTTGGACAATAAGATTTTTGGTCCCCTTTAGCACACTAGCAAAACGCCAGCAGTGGTTCAAAGACCGAGTCAGAGCCAAGGGTGATCAGACAAAACAAATATATTCTCATCAAATAGGCAGTCACACAAAACGTACACAAACATGGCTTTTACAAACTCAAACACAGATAGGTTACAAAGTTACACAAGGCCAACCAACACGAACAAGCTCATGCACTGCAACAAAGAACAAAACATAAAACAGTCCTGTTCACCAAGACACTCGGCGTCTTCTCAGTTCGAAGCTTGCAGGTGGCCTGTCAGCTGGCTTGTGGAACGGAGTCTGAGTCACGCACAACTTCTTGCTTCTTCTTTTACTTGCCACTCTTCTACTCTGCGGCCCCTGTCCGACTGCTTTTATAGCCCTGGGAGGGTGCACCAGAATGTTCCGCGGGGCCACGTGACTCGAGCACACACACAGTTGGGAACCTTCTCGCCCATTCTCGGACCTCCTTCGTCGGGGGGGGGGGGGGCACCTCTTTCTCTCACTACGCGAGGAGCGTAGTGCGCCACGCGCGCTCGCTGCGATAAGAAAGCTTCCTCAATATTCTCGCGTTTTGTAGACGCGGCGTGACTTCGGGCGCCTCCTCCGGGCGCCGCTTTTCTTGTTGCTGTTTTGGCCTTTTGACGCCAGGTTTTACTTCGAAATAGGCACTATTTTGTGACACTGTACACTTAGCGGGAGAGAAGTCGGATCTACAGCAACTGCCTATCCTTGCGCAAGGGCCTCATTGTAGTGGCTGTAGCTGCTAGTGGAACAAAATTATGCAACATGTTTTCAATGCTTATAAAAGCAGATGTGCACAAAATTTAAGAAATTTTAAAAATGGGTTCTTTTTAATTGCCGTGAAAATTTTCCACTGCTCGGTGTCTTGATGTTTGCATCTCATTATCTCTTTATTAAAAGGTAATATAAATATAAGCTTCGGCGGTTTGATAAATAAGTATGTTTAGAATGTAATAATTTTAACTGCTCTTGCACAAGTCTTTTTTGAGATAGAGACCTGCAAATTATACAAAAAAAAAAAAACGCTTACTGGGCCGATTTTGAGATTTTTTATAAAAACATCTACACTACCCATAAAAACCACAAATCACTAAACACAAAAGAAAACATGCATATATTTAGCTAACAATTTCTCAGCTACCTAACTTTACTATATTTTGTGAAATTCATAACCTAAGTTAGCCAAAACAGCATAGCTGGTAAGCGTGAAACACCACCTTCTTCGTCGTTATTGATTTCCGGCACTTCGAAAAATTTTTTTGCAGCAAAGAGAATTGCAGATCTCTTTTCATCCATCAGGGCACAACATATAAAATTTTCAGTAAATCTGAAAAGTTGGCCAGCTGCCATATTCAATGACACTGGTAGGCTGCCAGTCATGGCTATTCAATGCCTGCTGTATGAGCTCCAACCCATTTTTATTCTGCAAGTTTTTTTCTCCCAATCTCGGTTCCCTGAGAGTGACTAGCCTGGTAAGTAAACATGCTCTTGCTCAAATTCTACAGGTGGACTGCCAATCATGAATTCTTCTTGTTCCCTTGCCAGGCTGTTCAATACTGTTCAATATCATCTTCCCTGCTGCCATAATTTTCAACCCCAATCTCACACACCGTCTGCTCAGGTACCCGGTAATTGCAGTATGCTGTGGCGGTCTAGTGGTTATGGTGGGTGGCTGCCGACACGAAAGATGCAGGTTCGATCCCAGCTGCGGTGGTTGCATTTTTGATGGTGGCAAAAATGCTAGAGACCCATGTACTGTGCATTACCAGTGCATGTAAAAGAACCTCATGTGGTCAAAATTTCCAGAGCCTCGTACTGTGGTGTTGCTTGTAATCTCATCATGGTCTCGACACAGAAAACAATTAGATTAACTATCAGCAGTGAAATTCATAACGTGTTCTTGAACAGGAGGTTTCATCAGCAAAGTAGAAGTTGCCTAGGCACCTGCCACTAATCACTTTTTTTTTAAGCATGCAGTAAACAGCAGTGAAATAAAAGGTTTTCTGACCCCATTCTTTATTGGTATTTTCCAACTTTCCTTGTGGAGAACTGAGGAAGCTGTGGAGTGTAAAATATTTCCTAAGATATTCATGTACACAGCCTGTATTTCTTGACTACACAATGCCTCCATGACTTATCTCTATTAAACGTCTTTTCATAACGTATTAAAGCCATCAAGAGGCTGACTGTAGTCCATCATCTACTGCTTGATTGATGAGATAGATGTGAAATGTCATTAAGAGACCCTCTCTTAAAGTCAGCCTGTCCTCTGAGTTGAATTTCAGAGTTCTACTCATTCCATTGGACACTGCCTTGGTCAAAATTTTATACAATATTGAATGCCCTAACTTCCCTATACATTTTTTGGATTTTCATCACGGGTTAGTGTAGTAAAGGTAGACTCTTTGAGCTCTGTATATAGACCTACTCCACTGGCCTACACCACGAAACTGCAGTGGCGCTGTTGTTGGGCGTTTTAGTTTTGCATGGCAGACACCCGCCGCCACGCCTACCATAGCTGCTGCTGTGTTTTCGAGGGTGTGCTGCTCGCCGCCATATAACGAAGACATGATGGCGTACCGATGAACTGAGCCGCTGTTGATCGTACAGCGGCGAACAAGAAATGTGTGATAGGTTTTTATCGGTTTCCTGCTGATGACCATCTAAATAAATGTGATGATGCTGCACTGCCGGATCAAAGGTTATGTGTCAAACATTTCATCACAGCTAATCTTCTATGTTACTTAGCGGTGAGTACAGCTTCTTTCATCTTTCTCATAAGTTTGTCAAATGTAATGCTCAACAGCAAGTTCTCGCCATAAACAGAGACATAGTGATGGCGCTTACCTCAGAGCGTGCACTACATTACTGTTGTTGATAGCGTATGTAGCATGCTGCATATGTATAGAACTAATCGCGGTCACCATTTTTTATTGAAGTTCTAGATGCGTCAGACAGATTTTTATGTACAGTTCTCAAGTGAAATAAACGTACGGCAGGTTAATCCACATAGCCACGTGAGACAGGCCAGTTACCACGATGCTTTTGCAAATTGTATGCAGCTGCAGTAGCATACCTAACAAAAATGTCTCAGACAGTTCTATAGAGACTGTGATGTCCTTTACATTTTCACGATTGTCAGACAGCATGAATGAACTAAACGCTTGAAATCTGCTGCATCGTTTCAGGGCTTTACGCTGTCACGATTGCAACTTGAGTGTATGTGCAGAGCCAAGAGCACAATTGTTTGTGCACAAGGAGTTAGCCTAGCGATTAAAGGCTTTAATTTAAAGCAGGATTTTAGTGCAGGTATTTTCAAGCCAGCTTTAAAGGGACCAACAACTGACCAGAACCTGCGATTAGATTCTGGCAGAAATGAAAAAAAAAACATGAATTATGGTGACAGATTCAAGCATACTTAATGGGGTTTGAGTAGAATTTGTATTTTTAAATTGAGTTTGAAAATCGCAAAAGACGGGTATGTCGCGCAGCGTAGCTGTAGAGACTTCGTACTGCTATATGGAGTCTCCGATTTGGTGTGCATAGTCAGATGCTTTTATACGCACCATAATTGGTGCTCAAAGTTAGAGCACGTATATTATTAAGCATTCCTGCTCTCTTCTTCTGTGCTGCCCATGAGGTATGAAACAAATAAGTTGACACTGCATGAGAAGTGCCGCTGCCTTCGCGGCGCAACTGTGGAACGGTCGCTGAAGGCTGCGACGCGTGTGCGCGCCGTTTTTCTCTCGTGTCTGCGAAACCAGTACCGGAGTGTACAGCGCGAATTCACGAGTGAGATCACAAGCCATAGCAACATTGATTTCTTTATATTCAGGGCTTCACTAGTTTCCTTTTCCCTTTGCGGCCTTATAATCGCTATCGGCCTCACCTCCCACTGTTTGCAACCCTGCCCTGTAAAGACTCCATAGTCGCCGCAGATGAAAAATTCTGATTTTATATGTTTCGCGGCGTTTTCGGCGTTACTATTGGGTGATTAGGCATCTGACCGGATAAGTTTTCAGTTGCACTGATAAAAGCAGGTACCACAAAAATTGGTTGTCGGTCCCTTTAGACACATCTCACTCTACTAGGCCCAGTTCATCTTCGTGCTAGTTACAGAATTAAATCGTAAGTGCCTGGCCCACACTACAACAACATCAACATGACAGCTCGTGAATCATTCTATTTTATGACGGCAAGATGCTCGTCCTTTCAATCAGTTTCTCACAGCTTGTCATAGCTATGTGTCAATGTATTTTTTCTATATTCATTTAATACTTCCTACAGACGAGCTGCTGCAACTTTTTCTCTCGCGGTTAACCCTTGTAAACTGTATTGAAAAAACGCCGGCAGCACTCCGACGCCGAGTGCTCTAGGGCAGCTTTCATACACGCTATACCGGCAGCAGTGGTACGACCATGCAGGGCAGCAGCGAGTGATGGGCAGAGCGTCCGCGTCGCGACATTGCTACAAGTGCCCGGATATACTGCCGGTGTCTACCGTTGTTTACTAACATGGAATAGGTCTGTAGCTATAGAGAGCCCAACAAGTGTCATGTCATTGCCATTGTGCCATTGCCGTAACTACCACTGTCTTGCTCCTGTTGACAGACAGCTATTCACCTTGCACAAACACTGTGCTTCATATAGCACCTTGGGGAACCTCTAAAAATAGTAGTACTGCATGGGCAGCTAGCTGCAGAAATGCTTTGCATTACATTGGTTTGTATAGTTATCAAATATCCACAATGCAGACACACACGTGCAGAAAGAGAGAGAGGGTGTCTCAGTTAATTAAAGTAACCAAGCGTGCTAGAGGTTACAACCAAACCTGCAGTATTGAGGATCAATCGACATAATGTACAGTATTTTTTTCGTTTTGCTGAATCAGTTACAGTAGCCGCTTGATAATTCAAACTTTTGGTTAATTCAAACAAACTTCAAATTTTGGTTGGTCCTACTATGTTTCCAATGTATATAAAAGCTGCTTAATTCAAACTGTACCATTAAATTAATCCTGTTAATTTATATATTTTTCTTATCCTTACCAGAAATATTGGCTGCTTTGGTTCCTTCCAGCTGGACATTCATCCTCATACATTAATTAATAGCCAGAAATAAAGCTAATCACCAATCAAAACTCATGAAAGCAATCAAAAGCACGAACAGGAAAAAAAAAGGAAAGAAAAAGAAACGCAGAGGTGGAACCAGTGCCCACTATAACTGGTTATCTCTGTTTTTATTGATATACAGTTGACTCTCGCTACAACGAACGCCACTTCAACGAAACTTCCGGTACAACGAAAAATTTTCGGATCCCCGTCGGCAGTCCATAGGAGGCAATGCATAAATATGCTCGCCACAACAAACACATTCTTTTGTGCCGTTTCGCTTCAACGAAATTTGACGATGCAATTCCGGTCACAAAAATTCGATTTGCTATGCAGTAAACACAATCCAAAACATTTTGGTGCATTTCAGAAGATAAAAATACGTCAACAAAGTCTAGATTGCGTGTTGGCACCACTAGAAATGGCCGCTGTTGACTGCGTGGTTGATCACCGATGTCTGTCCAGATAGTGCGCGCGACCGCCCTCTCTCCACCGGCGCCCCTTTTGGTCCTTCGCCCGACGAGAGAAGGGCTGGGCATTTCCTCTCTGCTTGAGAAGCAAGCGACGACAGTGATCACACGTGGTGCAATGTTATTGTGTTGTTCAGTTCGTTCGGCGGAGACAGCTGGGTTGTTTCACCTCTGCTTCAGCCGCGTTTGTCCCCAGCGTTAGCGCGCTTTTACTCGCGCGTAGAACATACAATGCGTGGGCAGTGTTATCGAGTTGGACTTCGTACAGAAAAACGGCGACTGCAAAAACCCGCTAACAGTGTCCATAACATTGCAACAAGTCCTCCACCACCACGGTCAACTGTTTTTTAATGGTCCAAGCACCCCCCCTTTTAAGTACCCTATTTACTTGAATCAAACGCGCACCTTTTTTCCGATAAAACTGATCACAGACATCGTACGCGCATTAGAATCGAGTGCGAGCAAACGACAACGTTACCATATCACCGTCGGCATCGAAATGGACGCCTCCAACGTGCTTCGGGCGCTGTCAAACTGTCACCGGCGAAAAACGAACTAGCGGCGCGGCAGTCTTTGGCATGCATAGTTTCTGTAGTTTCTATGTTGCCGCCGCTGTGTAACGACACCACAACGCACATGATGCGTAAGCCGATGATACTCACTGCGCCAGCTTGGCCGTCTTGCGGCCAATCAAAGTCGCTACATCGCCGATGCAATCTCTGAGACCCCCAGCTGCAGCTGCTTTTGGTTCGCAGGTGGTCGTAATGGGGGAAAAGATGCTTCTCATCACCGCACGCAAAACGGCTCATCATTGCATTTCTCCCTCATATCTGTGTTGAGCCTGAGCCTCTCAGTCATGCGCGCTGCATGATGTCCGAGATTGCATCGCGGCAATTTCTGAGACCACACCCCGATTTTGCGCAGCACGCGGCAGCGGGCATGAGGGAACTGCGACAGCACAGAGGAACGCAGCACTTCAAGTAATGTTACCGCCACTTGCACGCAGCTAGGGCCGGCAACGTGCGGCAGTTTTGTCGGGACACAGGAGTTATGAATTGGCGCGCCAAATGTCTTCGAGACACCGCAGACCAAGTGAAGCAGGAAAGCCACAGCGCGGCCGTTCGAAGGACTGCAGGGGTCCAAAGTCGGCGGTCTGTTTATTATGTGAGTGCGTTCATTACGCAAGTACAGCATTTGTTTTTGTGAATGTGAGAAGATTGGTTACTAAGGGCTTCTTTTTTTTTTCCCTGGGGATTTTTTTTTTCCTGGAGGCACGTTACAATCCATGTTTCACTTCTTTTGTGTGTGTTTTTTGTTTTTGTTTTTTGATCGCAGGAAACTGGTGCGCGTTACTGTCAAGGGTGCAGTAGAAACGAGTAATACGTAAATCTCCCGGATTCCATTTCTCCAATCTTGGCAGGTATGGTTTCGGTACTCGCGGTTTCTGAACCCTCCCAACTACCGCCGTGATGCCGCGTGCCGCGCGCAAGATTGAGGCATAAAGGTTTCATTGTTCCACCAGCTCAAGTCATTTATATTTTTTCGATTTCACTACAACGAAATTTTCGCTTCAACGAAATTTTTCCCGCACACCATCAATTTCGTTGTAGCAAGAGTCGACTGTACTGTAAAATCCCAAGCAAGCATCCCTCCCTTTTTCAAGAGATTTGAAACTGGCGCCAATGACCGAACAAGCACCCCCCGCCCCCTTTTAACCTTGTTTACCACAGCGCGCATCAACACCTGGTCGTTTGGCAAGTTTTAAAAATATGATCAAGTTGAACATTATATTATAAGAAACAATGCAATTAAGTAAGGAAAAGGATCTTGTTGTTTAGCTGCACTTTTGCCGAGGTCTGATAATGCATTCACAACAGCCATGTACTTCTCATCTGCACAGCCAGCCTTGACTATATCTGGTAGGCGATAGCCATTGCAACTTGCCATTTTCATTGCACCACAGTGAGTGAGAATAGTTCTAGGTTGCTGTAATTGGACAGACGGACACGAGCTGCATCAATTGCTAGCATGAATTTAAAGATGCCCGGTTGTAATTTTCACTGCTTCAGTATGCATTCAACAAGCCAATTCCGAAATATTACGGCGAAGCATTCAGTGCACCTTTAACAACACCCGTCTGAAACCCCAGCGTTCTTGCGCTCCCGAACTGACTACAGTAGAACCTCGTTATAACGAACCTGGATATAACGAATTATCGGATATAACGAAGCAATCGCAGTTCCCCTTGAAATTCCTATAGATGAAATTGATATTGGTTATAGCGAACTAATGGTTATAACAAAGTAATTACCACTCCCCCTTCAACTTCGTTATAACGAGGTTTTACTGTTCGGTGACGTTTCAGTAAGATATTTTTAAGTGTAAAAGTATAGTGAACTCAAGTTTGCTCTAAAAGAATCAATTTACTTGAAAGCTAGAAAGAAAGAAAATACTTGAAAACCATGCAGTGCCGCCACTCGGAAGCAAAGCTGCAGCATGGTTTGTTTTCCTGTGGCCTCCGAGGGCGCACCAATCTCGGAGGTCTGGTGGCTACTAACATGACGTCAACTGCAGAGTTGAGGGGAACGCGCGCAGTGAAACCAAAACCGCGTCTTTTATCGCTCTAAATCAACCCACACAGTGCAACGGAACAATACATATTGTTGATGAGAGGGTCAGGATTAGAGTGCGATCCTGAATACGTACTTAGTACAAAATCTTCAGAAAGCCATTTCACGACTTCTTTAATTTCTCATGTGGCTTGGGCCTACAACTTGTGTATCTGACTCTGATTCTCTGCTCTTACTTGGCAATGATGTCGAATAAAAGCAGTAAATGCACTTATTCCAGAGATATTAATCAAAACAACCACTTTGCATTCTTTTTTCTCTCAGGAAGTTCCGCTGCCATTTTGAATTTTGGTTCAGGACTGAGCAAAGCTGTGAATCTTGAATTATCTCTCACCTGGGGGGAAAGGGGGAGGGAGGGAGGGAGGGAGGGAGGGGGGAGGGGGGGGGGCGGGCACTTGCTCGGTATTTTAGAGGATGTTGCATTGAGCCATACTTCTGCTTGCATCTGATAATTGAAACAAAATTCTGGGGTCCCTTTAAGTTTGATTAACGAGAGTGTACTTGTGTGCTTAGCATAAACTAATTAGCTAACCTTCTAATTATTCACTTCAACAAGGAATTTGCAATACAAAAGTCGTATATCAAGTTTAAAAATAATAATGAACTGAAGTGTTTGCAACCATGTATTACCACTGATAGATCTCCTTGGGAGTGCACTCTTAAGGCCTGCAGTACAAAAACAACCACATGATAATGATTCTTTCAAGTGGATCTGTTATCACGTAGTTGTTTATTGTGTGCATACTTGGTCAAAGGTTTGGCCACACTGTCTTTTTGGCATTATGGCCTTTGTGCCTCATTTTGTTCTGCTGGTTTTGAATGCCGTGAACCTTACAAAACATTTATGCTGTAATCTCGTGTCATGAACAAATATTTGTTGCCTAGTGAAAAAAACATGCAGTGCTGTCAAGTGGAGGTCCTGGAGGCTCTGAGTCATGTGGTTAAGTTATACACCTTTACAGCGTGTCACCATGGTAATGGCCAAAAGCCCAAAACACATTCTTTGTGTGCTCAAATCAAGCTTGGATTGCAGGTTTCAGTGGTGTGTTGTTACGCCTGCTGCTGATGTGCACACATTATCAAAAAGAGGCCAAGCACAGAGTACATAGGCATCACCAACCATGGAGCATGGTACACATACATGCCTAGAAATGCAGTATCTTATGTGCCTCTCAGTGAGTATGCGTCTTTCAACGGGAAACATACAGCAGATCGAAGGCCTAAAACAATATGCAATGTGCACAAACAGATCGTGCCATCATCCATTGAGATCCATGCAACTATAAGTGTGCGTTATGAACAGTGCCACTCAGTATTGTCAAGTTACGTGGAAAGAAGACTTTAGCACTGAAGCCATGTGCTGTAATGCGATGGAAAGCGTGGCACACCACGAGAGCCACAGTCCATCAAAAGAACTTTGAGAGACAATGTGAAAAGAAAATATGGTACAACAATATCTTGGCCCCTAATAAATATTCTTGAAGAATAACCCCAACGGGACATTTCTGGAAGGCTTGAAGCTTGGAAAATCCAATAAGTGCTTCAGGACCCCTTTAAGGGGGGACCCGGCTCTTAAGAGACCGAAAATTGGCCAAAAAATCGCATTTTCAGTCTCTTCATTTTTGCCTTCCCGACATGTTTCCGCACCTATCTCCAAATTTTGGATCCACAAAAGTGCATATTTCTTGCATTATTGTGCTGTAAATATGCAATTCCGCGAACCTTGCCCCTCAAAATTGGGACAAATTGCCTCGATTTTGACCGCGCGTAGCTCGAAAACTACGCACTCGGCCGCCGCCATTTTGGTGTCGTTGAAAAGCCTGCGTTTCTGGCGTCATTTTTTATTCGCTTAGCCACCCTGTGCACACTCCGCGAGCAAGAAAAAGGCTCGCAAACATGGGCCCAACAAGCGTTGCTATTAGTCAGTCCATAGTACGTGATCCGACCGG
Organism: Hyalomma asiaticum; assembly: GCA_013339685.2. Taxonomy (NCBI): domain Eukaryota; kingdom Metazoa; phylum Arthropoda; class Arachnida; order Ixodida; family Ixodidae; genus Hyalomma; species Hyalomma asiaticum. Next base: position 292,863,921 of record CM023481.1, read on the forward strand.
CGCGCTCTGGTTGGTCTATGTGCCGGATTTCCGCGCCGCCATCTTGAGTAAGACTCGGAGCTGCGCCTGGCCAAGCCGCCATTTTGCAGAGGTCGTTTCATTGCGCTTTCCTCGTGTTCTCTTCGTGCTTATCGCTCGCGAAGTTCGTCATGCCTGGTGGGGCGTCGAAGCACCACACGGTGAATCAGTTCGGGCGGAAACGAAGAAAGAGATAAGCGCGCGGTGATAACGTGACATCGCGCCGCATCGCCACGCAAACGGCAGCCGTTCATGAAGCACCGCCAAACAACAACGCCGTGGCTGAAAACGGTGCGCCCGCTTAGTGGAGCACGAGACCGTTTCATTTCCTCACACTGGTCGCGTGAGGGTAGATTCGGCGCTCGTGACAGAGGACATGGCACGGGACATGTGTGCCGGCGAGAAAGTTACGATGGAGCGGCTTGCATCGACGCCGGCGATCACGCGGAAGATCGACAACTTCAGCCGACTAAGTGCCGCGGAAACAGCGACTACGGAAGCTGCAGCGCCGCACACCATCGTCGACCTCGACGCTGTCAACAATCTCTTCGAGTCTCTGCGTTGCTACTGGTGCAGAGGTGCAGTAAAGCTTGTACGTGGCGATCTTGAGTACGGTCTCGCGGTGAAACTCTCAGTGTTGTGCGACAACTGCGGCGACATCGCAGAGACATGGAGCTCACATCGCACGGAAGGTTCTCAGAAGTGCAACCCAGAAAAGCAGTCACAAAAAAACACAAGGACTCTGTGCATCCAGATAATGCACCTGGAGTATTCTGAATGGCACTGGCAAGCTTCGCGTAAAGTCTGTGTCAGTAAACACCTTGTCAACCGTTTTTTTCTCGTTTTATCATTATTGCTATTTTGGTGCTTTTGCAGTTTTGGAGGAGTAATATCTTGGTTCTAAATGTGCTACTGCTAAAATTCTTTTTTTTGCAAGGATGATAAACTAGTATAGAATGAAGTGAGACTAAATTGCACAGAGTTATTCTGAAGAAAATTTTACAAAAATAACATTGACGTATTAACGTCCAGCTGGAGTTTCACTCTTGAATGTTTGACATGCCATAACTTTTGACGAAATGGGTTTAGGACTTTCATTCTTGTTTTACTACATACAGTTTTCATTCTAGATCACTATGATATGCTGATTTACCCTGTAACTCACTCAGTTTAGGAAAGCGTCTTCCTCCCAAAGGGACAGATGAACTGTCTGATATTGTAAGAACTACATATTGTATTAGGAAAATAATTGCATATTTGAAATCAGCACACAAATATACATTAACTCAGCAAGTTTCACCAAAATCGGTCAGGAGTTTTGAAAAAAGTTGAAAGCGCAGTGACCTATACAACATGGTTTGGGATGCATACCAAAACTGTAATTCATTTTCGTGTTTTTGGGTGATTTTCAAATTATTTAGAAAGCAAACAAACTTATTCTGCAACCTCTACTGCTGCATGAAAGAAGCTGAAGTACAAACCTGTGGTAGAGATTACGTCAGCCAAAAACTCGTCCAGCGCTTCGCGCTCTTCATCATTCCCTTCCAGGTCAATGTCTTCCAAATCAACTTGCGCATCATGCACAGCTTTGATTCCTGCACAAGACAGTGATTTGATTTGTGGAGTTCAACGCCCCAAAACTGCACAAGACAGTGATGTACCTACCACTTCAGCATGTGGCATGTATGTACGACATGGGAGCATTTGGCAAAGGCATAATCTCTTTCTAATTATCACATTGGTTCCATGCCCCAGTCTCGTACATGCTATACTTAACCAAAGTGCATTTAACCTAAAAAGAAGAGAGAGAGAGAGAAGAGAAGAAGAAGAAAGAAAATGACTGTTTCTTCATACAAAGCTGTGTATGTCTGTGTTTTTGTGCATATGAACGAGAAGGAATGCAATTATGAACTGGTAATGGAAGTGTTTCACTTGGATTACAGGTATGCTACGGTAGCTTTACAGTTTGCCTATCTATGGCACACAGAAGAGTGGCAAAGAGTAGGTAAGATTCTCTAGCACACCTCTTGTATTCAGAGGTTCTTAGCACAGCCATGGGCGAGTAAATGGGGTGCCTAGCCTACATTCATGTGATCACATCTATACGGTGTAGTCAGAACTTTCCAACAGAGTGGCACCTGACAAAATGACACCTTCGTTGCCTGCAATACTTCTTACAGGCATATACTTATTACATCACGATATCAGTAAAAACCATAAACTTGCTTTACAACATACATGGCATCATGTCCATGTATATTTAGTTCTGCCTTCAGCATTCTATACTAGCTTCATCAGGACAGCAGTAGCTGTCCTTATGAAGTTAGTATAGACTTGTCTTTATCAGGACAGCTACTGCCATCCTGATGAAGACAAGCCCACTTGTTGAAATGTTGGCTCCAGCGACATTCCCTGTTCTCCATCGTTTTTAAGCAATGTGTTCATAGGCTAACATATGATAGACATTGATTGTTCTGGTTATAGGCCTTCAAGAGCAAAGTGACTACTTCTCCACAGTCTGTCAAAGAAGTGCCACATCTTAATAACAGCAGATGCAAGCCTGAAACAAATTTTTCTACCAACATGCAAAGTTTGTAAGATGCTTTTTCTTGTCATTATAACCTAGTAAACTCTTGTTGACCTTGCACAAATAGATTGCACAAATATTTATGCATGTCCAATTGTTAACAAATGAGTGTGCCACTCTAGGAAACTCATTTTTAAGCTATCGTTTGAAATTTTAAAATTACATATAAGTTCGGACGTCTTCTGGACAGATTATATTATAGGAAAGCAGAAGCCATTTGTAATTCTACAGTTTTTCAGTAGAAACTGTATCACTTAAAATCTGATTTAGTTTTCTTGTTCTAACTGTTATCCATAAATCTATACTTCATTTATGATAGAAGCAATATAGAAATTGATCGTGTCAGCACTCTTGTTCTTCACAAAATATTAGCCAAAGAAATTTCTCAAATTGCTTTTGTCATTTCAGTTATGAAACAATAGTTCCAAATGTGCATTTCTTTAGTACCTAATGCCATTTCATTCTCCAGCAATGGTGCTTAAATGAACGCACCTAGTAAGGCCTCCTCCTCCAGCTCAATTATGCTAATCAGAGTAGCTCAGCTTTCACTTCTTGAAGTGAAGAGTCTTCAGGGTAGCCTACATCGTCGTGGTTGACATGCAAATGCTCAAGCCACACGAAAATAAAAATTGGTTGTGAGGCTACAGATTCAAACCACCAACCACTGGGTTTAGAGACCAGAATGCTAAGCATTTCAGCTACTGTCGGTTCATCATACGTGCACTTCAAAGCTGGGTTTTACATATATGCATGAACAACTTAATGCAGCATGAAGCGCACATTCGTAACATATTGTTGTTTTGTGGGGTTTAACGTTCCAAAACCAGCTCTGATTATGAGAGACACCGGAAATTTTGACCACCTGGGGTTCTTTAACGTGCACTGACATTGCACAGCACGCGGGCCTCAACATTTCGCCTCCATCGAAATGCAGCCGCCGCAGCCGGGATTCGATCCCGCAACCCTCGGATCAGCAGCCGAGTACCATAGCCACCGTGGCGGGGCACATTCGTAACATATGAGCACTCAGCAAATGAAGATGACGTGGACATATCTGAGCCATATGAATCCCTTGAATTTTCCACCAAAGGAAGGAAGGAAAGAAAAAATGAATACAGGAAACAAAAAGAAGGAATGACAAACAGAAAGAAACAAAAAAGAGGAAGGAAATGAACAAAAGAAATAGAAAAAAGACCACAAGACAGACAGCAAGCATGAAAGATAAAGAAAAAAAAAAGGGCACACACATACCAGCCTTCACTTGCCCCTCCTTTTTCCTGACAGTGAAAGGGCTCTTTGTTTTTTAACCTTTTGAAAGTCTTTTGAGTTGTCCAGAGCTCCCATCTATGCTTGTAAGTTTCTTGTCCTAATTTCCTAATTGGAGATTGTTTCTTATCTTAAAACTTCATGCACCCTCACAGAGCTGTAGCACTGCTAACACTAACGACAATGTAGTCACCGCTGTTCTCGGGAATGCAAACTCCCGTTTTGAGCATTCCTTCAATATTACAGTCAAACCTCCTTATAACGAACCTCCATATAGCGAATTCCTGGATATAACGAAGTTTTTCTATTCCCTGCCATTACTCCATAGAAGCACATGTATTTGAGACCTCTATGTAACGAAGCGGCAGCGGGAGACCCCTCCAAATAACGATTTTGCCCAAAATTTAATTTTGTTACTTTTTCGCGAGCAATAACCGGAAGCCTTCTCTGCCGCGATGGAATGCGAAGCGGCGGCGTCGACTGCGAGGCGCAGAGCGACCGCGCACGAGGCGGGCCTGCATCCCTCGACCCGGCGATCTTGGCGCCGTGGGCGTGTCCTTTTGTCCTTTCCCCCCTCACTTCAAACCTGATCCCGCCGCTTGCTGCAGCTGACCGAGCCCGACAAGCCGGCACTTTCCTTTTCCATTTGATGTTGCTGAGCCGTGCCGGCTTAAGAGGAGAGAAAAAACTTGTTTTTTTTTTCAACGTGCTGGCAGCACCACTCTTTGGTTACTGCGCAAGTCTCTGCGCTTCACTTCGCTAACCTGACACTAGGTGACAGCGCTTGTTAGGCCTAGCTCGCGGGTGGAGCACCTCACAGGAAGCTTTCCCTTGACAACAGAGGGATCAGGTGCACAGGAAACTGCGCTCACGGGGCGATTCAAGGGCAGCGCAAGTGAAATGACTTTTAAAAAAATTGCACCATCTCCCGCTAAAGGGGACCATGAGGCGATGCGAAGTAGCATGGGGGTTGCACACCACGTTTGCATCGGTTTGACTAGGTGTCGCATCTGCATCGGTTTGACGCTAGCAGACACTGCCTGCGTCGGCACTGTCTCTTCGCGGGCGAGGGCGCGTTCTCGTTCCTTGCGAGCTAGTAAAGTGTTCATCAAAGAAAGAGCATTTCCATAGTCCACGCGCGCTGTTTGGAGAGGAGAGGAGGAAAGGAGAGGGGAGAGGGAGGAGGATGCGCATGCGCAGTGCGGGTGTGGACGCTACACGGCGGATTGATGGATGCGGGTAGGGAGTGACATAGCCCCGACCATAAGCTGCTTCACATCTAAACAAGAACTAAAGGCAAACGCTGCAGTGGTAAACTGGAGGAAACGGGCGCACGTTCCGTGCGGAGCGTTTGCAGCTGACAAACCGCCGTAGCGGCATTCTCTGTCGCCTTGGAAATACTATCCTCAGAGGGCGTGCGCGCGACGCGCTGCTGCCGCGGCCTTTTCCCTTTTTTTTTTCTTCCCTCTACTCACTGTTCATTCGTTCCGCGCTCCTTCCTCCTCTATGGCGATTTGCTGTGCTCTTTTTGAGCGGCGCACTTTCTTTGTGAAACCTGCTCACTACCTCGATTGTCCACGGTGTTTCCTGGCAGCCGCATTGTAACCAATCCTTCATCCGAGAGGGGGAGGGGGGGCTGCACAATAAGCGGTATGTGTATACGCATACCGTGGAAGGCAAATGGGGGAAGGCAAATGGAAGGCAAATGGGGGTAAGAAAAAGCCGCATTATATCCGGTCCTTCACTATAAGCTGTCACATAGGTGGTCTCAGCTGTAACTGTTTTCTCACCCAAAATAAATGTTTTGGGTGAGCTCTGCAGTCTGTTACCTTTTTGCTTACTTAAGTGTTTGTTCTTCGAATTTTTGTGCTGAACCTGCATATAACGAAATTCTCTTTATAACAAAGTTTTCTTGGAATTTGTCAGTTTCGTTATATCCAGGTTTAACTGTGATGCATATAATTATTCATTTGCACTTTGGGCATGCATTCTTAAACATTGTGCATGGACCTCTGCTACATAGAAGCACCCTAGCTTTTTTGCAATATCTCCCAACACCGAAGATTGGACAGACTGGACAGATGAGATGAAGTTGCTGTTCCATCATATTGTCTTTGTCCTGTGTTGCATTGCAGTCCTTTATTTAATTTTGCTATAAAGGTTTACTTTTGAAAAACTTTACTTAGTAAACTCTTTTAAAGTACCGTCTCTGCATTATCCATGTGTAGTACAGGTGAAGGTGTTCTTTTTAGCCAACCCAAGCTTTTACCATCAAAGTGATTCAGTCTTTTTGTACATGATGCACAACTCAATGTGTGACCATCATCATGGTTGCACTTTTGTTTCAAAAGCACAACTTTTCGTAATTAACAGGGAGGGTTAACAACCTGGGTATTCACATGCTTACGAATGTGCTCATATGCACTGCAATAGAATGAGGGACACCATGGTTTGTCATGGTTCCAGTGTTCTGCTGATTGCCAAGAAGGTGGCATTGCTTGTTAGCATGAATTTTTTAGTTCATAATTTGCACAGACTAAAAAGTAAATGCCTATTATAATATAAAGACTGATAGTTTAAAGAATTAGTCTGCAGTTAAAGAAGCCCTGCAACACTTTTCGAACATAGCCAGGAAATGCTGCTTCTCAGTAGTTAAAGCCACTGTAAACACACGAGTGATATATTATTGCACTTCATGCACCATGGAGCTCGCAATTTCAATTAAGATACAGCTGGAAATTGCTTGCTCTTCTCTCAAATTAAGCGATTGCGAGAACCAGCTATGCAGTCTGAGGCCGAACTAGCACTGCCCAATGTCGTGGTCATGAAAACGTTCTCAGCAATTCTATTATTGTTCGTTTTGAGTTCATTAAACAAAAAAGTATCTATATTTCTGTCATTAAAAACAGAAAAATAAAGTATTACTTTTTGCATTTTCCGTCTCAATGAATGGTCTCTGTTGCAGTTTTGTTTTTTTCCTATGTTCTTGTGAGGCGGCACCCGGTGTATTTCACCATTGCTACTTCAAACACATGTCCTTGGCTCAGTCACTCCTGTCGTTTCGAGACCACTATGGTAGCATTAACCAATGCATACTGACACACGCTGTTGTTGCTGTTGTTTCCAAAACAGCCATTGTGCTTGCTACATGGCCATTGTTACTCTTGCTGTTGTGCTGTATAGTTAAAGCAGTTAGAAAGGCCACCATGGGGTGCCGTCATGTCCCAGCATTACATAACTTTTTCCCAGTGACTCTGATTAGATTTATTTCTGGGGTTTTACATCCCAAAATCACAGAGACGCTGTAGTGGAGGGCTTCGGAAATTTGGACCACCTGGGGTTCCTTACTGTTCCCAGTGACTCTGGTGGTGTGCTTATCATCATTACGGAAGTGCACAATTATGTTCAAAGAAGAGAAGAAAAGAGAATGCTGAAGTCATGATGCATGCTGGCTTAGCTTGCCACCTTTCATGTCTCTTTTGTGTAGGTGACAGTGATTAGGCAGGCAACTGAGGCTGAGATGAGGCAAGCAAATGTGTACTTACGGTGGAGTGTCCCTTGTTCTTTGTATGCTTCAAGATCCCTGCGAAATACCTCCCCAAATGTCTCTTGTCGTTCTCTCAGCACCTCTCGCTCTTGTTCTTCCAGCTGTCGAAGCAGCGTTTGATGGTCTTCTTCCAGTTTGTCTATACAATAAACCAAAAAGTAACAATTCTTCACCTGTTTCTTTTTAGTAAGCATAATGTTTCATGCTTTTGTAAGTGTACCTCAAACTAAAGCTCTGTGAATGTTGCATAGTTTGTGTAATTTCATCCTCTGAACACAGCAGTGTCATGGACTGCAAGCTGTTCATTTCACATTGCTTCATTAGTAATAATAATAATTGATGGGGTTTTATGTGGCAAAACCGGATTATGATTATATGAGGCACACCGTAATGGGGGGCTCTGAAGTAATTTTGACCACCTGGGTTTTTTTTTATGTGCACCTAAATCCAAGTGCACGAGCGTTTTCTGCATTTCTGCCCCATTGAAATGCAAGAACTCTATTACAGAAAGTTAGCATTTTGTTGTACAGGCATTGCAGCCTTTTGTTACCGAACAACTGAGCTGAGCCTAAGGTGAAGCCTGGACTACCGAAACAAAGGTTGGGTTCGCAGCATAGTGTCACAGGTGGCACGGTCAGGCTGGCACGATGGAACCAACAAATCTGGGGCTGCTATGACTCCAATTGTACCGCGGTGCATTGTGTGCATGCTTTTTCATGGCAGAAAAGAAACTGAACGTGCAGAAAGACCCGTGGAACGCAAAATATGTGGGTAGCTTTCTTATTTTTTCGTAGACTATGTGATGCAAACTGTAGACATAGGAAATACATGTATGGGCATTAATTCACCCTAAATTAATGCATTTCACTCCATCAGCACTGTTCACAACGATGCGAGTAGTTTACTGTGAGTAATATAAGTCGACTTTCAGCTAACAAGGTGCACTGACTGCAGTCATACGAGCATCCTCTAATGCCACATTAGTGCACAAAGCATGAAGAATGTTCCTATTGCATGTGAAAGACATGCAATCTCCCATTCAATGGGCCACTGGCAATCAGCAACACAGTCTGTGGCACTCGCCTGATGTTTCTTTTTCCCTTTTGTACATGTTCCTTTTGTGTTCTGCCTACATTTTCATCGCTGTTCTACAAGCTAACTAATTCACTATTTACTTTTGCTTACTGGGGCCGTATTCTGATATGTGTTGCTTAGTATTGCTTTAATGACATAAGCATTTCGTTTGGTGTCTCCTGCGGTGGTGATTGGCTGGTCGAACAAACTGGAAACTTGAGGGTGGGTTTCCGGTTTGTTCAACCAGCCAATCACCACCATATGAGACACGAAAGGAGGCACATACATCACCAAAGCGATACTATCACCTTTAATAGATGAACAGATCGCTAAAAACAATGTAGAAGAGGGAATGTCGCAGGAGCCAACGCTTCAACAATTGGACTTGTCCAACAGCCAGCTGTTGCTGTCCTGACAAAGACAAGTCCACTTGTTGAAACGTTGGCTCCTGCAGCGTTCCCTGTTCTACATCGTTTTTAGTGACCTGTTCATCAATTCAAGCCTCCATCTTCCCCTGAGCTTCTCTTCTAGTTTGGACTATCACCTTTAGTGACACATCTAGAAATACGGCCCCTGGCCCCTGGCTCACTGGCTATAATAAAAAAGAAGGAGGCTCTATTCCTGTGCAAGGAGTTACAGTAGCAGCTGGTGTATTTTACAATACTCTACTTGCATGAATACGTATCCATGAACACATAGTCTGTGACAGCCTACGAATAAAAATTAAAACATACTATTGTCCATCTGTAAACATTCATTTCCAATTACGGTTGCTCTTTTTATGATATAGTGGTTAAGGAGAACCAATGAAAAAACACAGCATGGCATTGTTTCCTGCAATGACGAACAAGGCACCGGTGCACTATGAGCCATGGACACTGTCAACCCGAATTTCCTGTGATGTTTGTTTCCTTAGAAAGAAGTTATTTCATACAGCTACAGGCATGTATCTCGGCGTCTGTACCACCACTCATCATTCAACGCAACAGAAGTTTGTAATTGTACTGCTTTTGAAGTCTACAGACACGGCAAGCGTTCAGAGCATGTTTTATGGTGTTGTCTCGTGTACTGCCAAGCAGTGGCTATTTACAGTGTGGCACGAATTTCTCGCATTACTCAGACGTACAGTACCATCTGTACCTGTGTAAGCATTGTCACACGCATGATTTGTCATTATGTTTATTTGTCGGTGAAGGCAAGGCACAGTCAATGTTGAATGCGCATGTCTGTGTATGTCTGACTGCCCGCAAAAGCCTTCAGAACAGAACTGGCTCGGCCACTACTTATGACTTCATACTGCGATGGCAGTCATATTATGATGTTTACCGAGATGCATCTGTGTGGTACAACAATAAAGGCTCAGAATCACTTCCACACTTAGCTTTTTTTGCAGTTGCCGCAGTCACAGAAATCAGTGGCATACTACGGGTGCGAAAGTTTCATAAAGATCAAGCAGTTGAAAAACTGCCTTGCCATTGTCGTAGTTACGTCTTCAAAAACAAATAGGAATAATTAAATTACTTTAAAATATTTTTTGTAAATATGGTATTATGTATGTAATACATAATACAGCTCAAAACATGTCCTTTGAGAAGGGCATCTTTTAATTTTGAAATATCAGCATGGGAGGGTGTGATTTAAACAGTATATATCTTTTTTTTTGCTTGCTCCAAGCTCCATGCTTTTACAAAGAAAATCGTCCAGCTTTTTGATTTTTACTTAAGTAGTATTACAGCATTGCAAAATATATTTTTTATATATTGAAGTTTTGTTGTTCTTTCGGAGCTACTACTTCTATTGCGAGGAGATGTGCAAATAAAGCGCACTGAGGCCCCATGGATGGAGCTTATATTTATTCCTATGTTTTAACCAACTATATTTCTTTTGCAACCCTCCATGAAATGCATGGAAGTTTGCAAATTGAATTAGGCAAGGAATGTGACTGTTACAGGCATTAACAGTACAGCATGTATTGCAAATATTTTATTTTGTCACAGTTGCAGCAAAAAATTTAACAGTTGAACACAGAGCTATCCGCACATGCTTGCTCACAGTGACGAAAGGAAGTATATTATCTTATAGACAAAAAATACGTCTTCTTCATGTGAATATGTCTCCTACTGTCTGTCATTCTGACAATGCTACACTAAAGCTCAAGTTCTACTACCTGTCTGCAACTCATTTTTATGACTTCAGTGTCATATCCCATCTGCCATATAGAGTAATATTACAAAATTTCACAGAATGCATAGGCTGTTGAAGCCTCTGCCCCACACCAATATCTTCGTCGTACTTGTAGCTCTGCTGTGACAATATACTCTATTTTATCTTCCTTTTTAGTAATTCAAGCACCAAAATCCCGAACTTATGTGCAAGGAAAAATATTTCTCTGTAGCGGAACCAAAGCCATATATTAAAGGACATCAGCACAGCTAAAGCTTGCCATGTAGCCACTAAATCACAAACAAAGTATGCTTCAAAACCCATGATATAAGTGCATGGTTTAGATTCTTGTTCTTTTTCACCACTGACTCATCCTAGAACCAACCTGTTAGTCGCATCAGAAAGAAAGACTGCAGAATTGTCATTCGTTCAAGCGATGAAGTCATTAAAGGAGTACTAACACAATCTGGAAGCAGCGTAAAAAGGACATTTTTTTTTTTTTTCTTAGCATGCAGAATGTATGTATGGATGCTCTCCACGCGCCGACAGTGTCCCTGCTGACCTTGAGGCCTCAAGAGGTCAGTGGGGATACTACTGTATGTATACATGCATGGCCTTTAGAAGAATGTTGGAAAGGGCAACGCGAGATTGTGACAGTTTAGAAACACTGTTCCAGGCACCTCCCAAAAATAGTTACCCTTGAAGAATAAGCCAAGCAGACTTCAAAACATCGCGACAAATAAAACATTGGCTTCAGCATAATTTTGACATTTGCACCTAATGTGGACATCATAGCAAGGAAACAATTGTTCTGTTTTAATGTTTCCAATAAGACTTATGCTTTCTTTAAAATTTTTCTTAGGATGGCACATGACAAACATGAGATGAATCAAGGCACTATGTAGTTCAACCTCGTTCTAAGGAACTCTGATATAGCAAATTACCAGTTACAGAAAACTAAATATGAATTTTGGTTTGTCATGCTTCTTTTCAGTGACATTTATTCTTTTTTAATAAAACCAAAAACATGAGAGCTGATGTGATAGCAGCTGTAACAAAGAAATTAAGAAATATTTGGTTTGTTTGAGGCTCAAAGCTTGCAAGGTAGCATTAAAAGCAAAATAAATATTTAATAACAATTCATAGACACATGTTTTAAAACATTGTTCTTCAAGTAAACGTGAGATCACGCCTGTTTTGTCAAGCAAAATTTGTTCTGTTGTAATTTCACCTTATCATGTTGCAATCTAGACAAATGCCAACAGGAGTAAGGTAAGGATTACCTTATTTATAGTGGGTTTGAAGCCTAGAATGATGCGTTCTTATAACAAGAATTTTTGTATGAGTAAGAGTACCAATTTGTTAAGCCAATTTTTATCTGTACTGCTACAAAAATATCAAACTTTTTATTCCGATGCCACTTTGTAATTACAATGAGGTTTAACTGTATTATCAGCATAAAATGAAATGTGAACAAGGGGATACATGGTCCAAGCATTAGCAAACTCATGGTGCAAAAATACTGCACTTTAGGGGGACCGGGCAGTGCTGCCAAGCCAGATGGATGTGCCTGTAATGGTGATGACTGGACGGTGTGCAGTATAGCACCGCTAATGCTTAGACAATGTGCTCCACTCTTCGCGTTTCATTTTATGCCAAGAGTACATTGGTAACGGTTGTCACAAAGCAGGTGAAATGCAATGGAAAGAGAGCTTAGTGGGCTGAGATACTGCTGAAACTCGTACACAACCTTGCTGTTGGTAAGCAGGCAGATTGGTGAAAATGTATCTGAGAGACAAATTGAATTTGTATCCTTAAAGAAGCCATAGCAACGTTCAGCAAACACTCTTAATACAGTTTCTGTGAGATAGAGACTACAATATAAATTGTATTCTCTTGAAGGCGCAGGGATCCTGAAATATTAAAATTTTCTGTGTTTCTGGAAGGAGCAACACAGGTGCATTATGTAACACAGCAACAGTCATGTACAACTTTGCAGCATCCGTCAACATTTTGTAGGAGCATGGCATTGCACGGATTAAACCGCGACATACTGACTACTGCAGCTCTAATGCATGGATGCTATGCATAAGATAAAAAACAATTCAGCCTTTTTGTGGCTTAAACATACTAAAAACAAAACACTTTTGAGCAGTTGCATAAGTGCCAAGGTTGGAATGCTTGTACGACATTTTCCAATAATAATGTAAGCATGCAGTGCTGCCAGCTCTTGCCAATCCTTACATTAATACCTTTGTAAGCCTTCCCATTCACTGCGAGAACGGCGATTTCACTATGGTAATAAAAACGTTAAAATGGGCTAACAATGTGCTGCGCCAGTATCAAAAAACACTCATTGAAGACACAAGTTTCAATACACTGAACTCTGGTTCAGCCATACCTTTGAGGCTCTCAAAGTGTCCTTTCTTTTTTTCTCCATACAATGCAAGCTTGAACCTTTCGTCAAGCTGCTTCTCCTGCAGTGCTTGTGTCTCAATTACGTCCTCCAGGCTTACTAGACGAAGTTCGACCTCCTCGAACATGCCTTCCAACTCTCCTGTGCAGAACGCCAATGCAAAAAGCAGTTAGTACCAGTCCATGAAGCACACTGTTCACCTAAGCATCAGCTCATTTTCGAAGATATACTACAACAGCTTTTATGAAATTGCACTAGTGATTTCCACAGTGTAAACATTCCTTATGTGTCAGGGGTTTGCACATACACACTTCTAACGCTTTCATAGGTTGCTTTTAATGGGACTTAGCCATGGTCTCGAACTGCAAAAAAATATGGGTTCGGGTTAAGATTCGGGTTCAACGTGTACAATTTTGCTTCGGTTCAGTTCTGGTTTAGAGAAATAAAGCTCTGAATTGGTTCACAGCATTGAACCGGTTCACGGACCGATTATGCACAGCGAACTTCATATTGGTATTGTTTGTGTTAGCCTGAAATACTCCAAGCAGCACTGCTCAAGTGACAGTACTAGGAACTTCACCAGAACTGGAACACACACACACGCACACACTGGAGTTGTCCATCATAGAAAATTCTGAGAAATATCATATGACACTAGAAATTTAAGGCAGCCGGACAATGGCAAGGACCGCTCACGGACTTGAAGTTTTTATGACCTGGCCCAACGGAGCTGGCATTCTGTAAGTTTCCATTTATTTGCGTATTCGTTTCCAATTCTATGCTGCATTGCATGCATGGCACATACCCAAGCTTTTTCCAAACTGTGGAAGGGCCCGCTAGCTTATCAGAAACGGCTAGCAATGTTCTCACATAAATCAGCGAAACTTAGTGAAAAAGCTAAAGCAGGCAGAGTGAGAAACAAGGCCATGTTATAACCACTGTATTACATGGCAAGCCTTTGTGCACCTCCAACACATCCGTCGTTGAGCTCTCTCTTGCACGTGTTTCTTTCTATTGCTAATCATAAGGGAACCGAGTAAAACACTGGAAATTTATATGAATGCTCGAAGCACTAAATTTTCTAGCAGCGTCAGATAACAGTGTTAGAAAAAAAATAATCGTTCAATACTGAGTAAAGCGAAATCAAATGAAACATTTTGTAGAGTGTGCTGGCCACAAAACGAATGCCATACATAATTTGATACATGTACACCACACCACCGTTGTATCCAGAGATTCACGTTGGAATAAAAAAGAAGCAGTTATTCATCACAGATGCGTCTATTGTGGATTACATCTCATTGAGCAGGCGTGCAATTATGAGAGAATACAAGCATGCAGCAATAGTGACAAAATAATTAGCTTTGTCTATGCTGAAACAGAGAATTGATCAGCTGAAGAGGGGGAATACTTTCTTGCTCGCAAGTTTCTTCAAGAATGAGCTCAAATATTGCGGAGCTACACAACAAGACCAACACGGACCTCGGAGAGCCGGTTGGTCTTGTTCGTTAGTACATATACATTCAGCGCTCACAGGTGCAAAACACTGCAGTTTGCAATAAGTGTATTTTCACAAGTATACATCAGCAAATAGTTTTCTTACTTACACAGAAATTTCACTTTGTGGTGAAAACAATATGTTTTTGTGCTCCACTTCAGCTTGTCCAATTGCGTTAACTTTCACAGGCGATTCCGAAGGGAAACAATGAACAGTTATGTTTCGCTAAAGGAAGAAGGCTTTTTTCTGTAGCCTTTGTAGGCATCACGGCCTAGAATCACAGCAGAAAGGGAATGGAACAGTTCAAAGGCGGGTCATGTTGTATTGGGGCTCTGGAGGTTTTGCCCACTGGGGTTATTTAGTGTGCAGTGGCATTGCAGAGTGCAGGGTCCTCAGCATAATCTGCTTCCATCGAAATATGACTGCGCAGCCAGATTTGCACTGGCCTTTCAAGTCCACACTCAAGCAACATTAGAACACTGCAGTGGAAAAAGAAGGGACAATCGTAAGAAGAAAATGAGTCGTATAAATAAACTGTTAATGCCTAACAGAAAGAAAGGCCAGTATCAATCGCAGTGATGAGGCGCTCCTGGCAGATCGCGGCACTGTAGCTATTTGAACTGCTTTGTTCCGAACCGGTAACTGATAATTTTTTGGTTCGGGTTCAACTCTGGCTAAAATGCCAGTTCGGGTACAGTTTTCGGTTCAGGTTCGGGATCGGTTCAACACCCTGGTACTAACAAGACCTCAGAGTAGGCTGCTTAATAATGTGCTAGTTTCTCAGAATATATGTTGAACACAGCTTTGACATAACAGGCTGAAAAATGCAAGACTATGGAAAAAGCGTCATTACAAGATAAGCCCTCATTTCATTTATCTATTTTGGAAATTATTTTTCACTTTGTAGTCTGAGCACTGTTTGGCTTGCATAGCAGGTTGGCAAAAGATCTTTTCATGTGCCACTTCTGAGGGTGCTATAGCATTGTAGTGGCATTCGTCTTTCAAACTTGGTTATATTGGGTATCCACTACTGGTATCGGACTACTTTGACCATCTGCCTGCCTTCACAAATTCATTAAATGCAATATGCAGTTTACAAGGCAGTGCCAAATCTTGGGCTCCTTGCGGATTTCTCAATTTTTTCCCGTATGTTACCTTTCAGTTCTATATTACTCTTCATTCTCTTGACTGTGCTCATTCAACCAGAGCAGCACGGTTTGCACAACAACTGCAAATTAATTTTAGCTCATGTACACCAATAAAAGTGGTAAAACCCTGGTGTATGCTAGACAGCAAGAGTTGAGCCGGCGCTATGGAAGGTATTGTGTTGTCAGTTATAACAGTACCAATAGTGTTCATGAGGTCCTGGACACCTTGCTGCAGCTTGGGCAGTTGTGCCAACTGTAAGTTCAGCTGCTGCATGCTGACCAGCTGCTGGTGGCAGTAGGACTGTAGCCCTGTGATCAGGACATCTACCTCCTGTGAAAAAAAAAAAAGGAAAGAAAAGTAGCAATGTAAAAGCACATTACTTCGCTACTGAATAGTGCAACATGATTTATGGGCTTCGTGCGAATGCCCCAGCTGCACTTCCAGACATGTTAAATAACAGAGTGCAACTCTTGAGATTTAGGATTCAGCATATTTTTCACACACTTCACTAGGTAGTCTTTTCGCTATTTTAAGTGCCTCTAAATGCATGGGATCCAGGCTTTGGCTATCATGCTTTGGTGCTTCACGTCTCAACTCCTTTCAGTTCTACCAATGTATCCATGGTACCATGACGAACTAGGTGTGCTTCACCTATTCCTGATTGCCCTTCCTCATTGAGTTATTGATAGCATCTGCATTAGAAGGAAAAACTCAAGTGTTGCTATAGAAACGAGAATGTTCCCGAACAACAAACTTTAACTGCTACCAACCCTGCTAGATAAGTGCTTTGCTGCCAGCAATGCCTGTGGTACATGCAAATGCCACCAAGTGTTGGGACTAGGTGCTGGTGGTGATCTTGCTACAAGTATGGTAGGCCTGAAAACTGCTGCAATCACAGTGAATGTGTTCTCACAAGTAAAAGGCCCAAATGTGCTGAACACAGATGTATATCACTGCAATCACGCAATGTTTTTAAATAATTGGTTAAACTGTACGTAAGTAACAGAGCGCCTGAAATAGTTGACTGCCCTATTACATTTATTAATCAACTGCCTCTATCCATGTCTCACTTCTCTTTCTGTGTCTTTGCAATGTAAACTGTTAGCAGATAGGAATTCGGCAATAATGCAGACAAGTTAATTTGATGTTTCCACGCAAGTGGAAACAAGAAGAAAACATATAACAATGTAATGCTAAACAATAGACTCTTCTTAAAATTTACAAGTGCACTCCTCTGCACTGCACCTTTGCCCAACTAATGGCTGTGCCTGTCCTGATTGAAGTGTACACAGTGCTATAGCTGCACATGCTAGGGCCTTGTATTTTGTATAGGTTTATAGCACGAGGGCCGAGTCTACATCCTTCAAGTTAAGGGGGGACATGGGTCTTAAAAATGAAAAAAAAAAATGAAGAAAAAGTTTATTTTAAAATTTTGTTACGATGGCATTCAGCATGCTTTTCTGCACTTGCTCAAAGAAATCTAGCCCTGAGAAGTGACCCGTTTTACTAGAAATTCATATTTAATAACTAAGCTTCTTTCCTGACACGACCCCCAGAATTAAATTTCACACCATTTTAAAGCTTGCAAAGGGAGGCAGCAAGGAAAAGCTCATGCAGTTTACTTCCCTAGACCTTTCTGAACCACTGGCTATTGCAATTTGCTGCATCGAAGCAAATAAAATGCTTTTTCCACTTGGTACTGTGGACATCAGTTTTTTGCACTTTTCTCAGAAAGCTCTGTCAGGTTGTCTGCAATTTTTCGAGAGGCATAGTTATTTTTCTGGCCATCCGATATCAGTAATTTTTATTTTATCTTGTTGTTAGTCTCCTAAGGAGTGCAACAAACATGTATTACAGTGTTTTTATGCCTTGCAACATTTATATATTTTGAAGAAGTGACAAAAGAAAGACATGCACATGTCAAGTCAGATCTTTAATCCTTTGTAACATTAATATAAAATTGAAATAGAAACATGAAACAATGCTTCTTGCACTCCTTAAATATTGACGAACATGTCTGCATAATTTTTAGCTAACTTACTTTATCATAGAATTTGCCAGTCATCCTGGAAACCTAAAACAAGAAGCATCGTGCAAAGTACTTTCCTCATTATTTAAGAAAAACTACATTAATATGTGAAACCAGCACTTTAAACTACACATTGCCTGTAAGTTTCATCACTCTAGTGGCAGTGGAAATAAAAATTTTGCTTGAGACCAGTGTCCCTCCCCCTTTAAAGTGCAGGCAATCTACGCTTGCCACGCTGTTTGCAAATCGACTACAATGCCATTAGTTGGGTACACTGCATGGCAGAAAAGCTAGCTTTATAATTTTCAAACGCATCCATAGCTCACAATATATTCTCTAAAAATTTTCGGGCAATGTTGTAAGTGCACCCAAAATATTAAAAAGAAGAATGTACTAGACGCATATGAAAAAAAAAATGTGAGAATCACAAAAAGTTTGTTACAAAATGCAATGTGTCACAGCAACAACAAACTCATGTCAACAACATAGCGCTGCCATTTGCTACTGTATTGCGAGGAGCAACTTGGGCTTGTTGGTAGGTAATCGCATGAGCAATAATGCATGCTAAGACTGGAACGAAGAGAGCATGATCACACAAGTGACACAAGTGCTTGTGTCGTTTTGCTCCTTTCGTCCAGTCTTACTGTGCACTACTGCTTGTACGCTTGTATTTAGAACCTTACATGAATGAACAGCAAACTTTTTTTTTTTTAAAGAACAGCATTGTGCTTGGTTAAAAACAGATAAAGCAGAAAAGCAGCTATACTGCATAAATTATGTATTTAGTATTCTCATGTGTTTTGCAGAGCATGACCATTTGGATCGGAACTCCACATTCATCATAATATAAGCCCAAAACGGTGCTAAGGAACATGCAAGCAAAGAGTAATTTCAATATTATGTTTTCTACAAAACCAGCTCAACAAATTTTTTAGTGATACTGATATTACTATGCATATACTTAAATACGACAGTCTGTAAGACTAAATGCTTTAAAGGGCAACTCCGGTGGTTTTTTCACCATGTTCTCATATCAGTGTTTTCCAAGGGTACTGATAGTACTGTAACAGCCAGGGTGGTTCAGTATTCTCACAAACGGACCAACATTTTTAAATAAGCAACTGAAAATCGTCTTCGAACCGAAACCGAAACAGGTAGATGCTCTGTGCAGCGTGTGCAGTGATGTCACAACCTTCCTGTCACCAGAAATATGGAACTGGCGCTAAAGAAATGCCAGCGGCGCGGTCATCCGCCGAAATATTGAGTTATGCCAGCTTTTCTGATTTTTATTTATTTATTTATTTTACATACTGCAGCCCTGTAAAAGGGCTATTGCAGGAGTGAGATTATACAGTGCAAAAAAATCGAAACAGAAAAGATACATGAGAAGTAACAACAAAATAACAATAAAACATTTATAACACTAAAGGAATTAAGCTTTTGTTATGTAATGATTTTCAACAAGAATTGTCACATAATCATTCAGGGGGAGTGATCGAATGTGACCAGGTATGGAATTCCATAATTCTATTGTGCGGGGAAAGAAACTATACTTAAATGTATCTGTGCGTGCAAAAAAGGTAGCGAGATTGAGCTCGTGGAAGTTACGCGTAGAGGAAGGCTTGGCAAATGACAAAAAGGCTGTGTTTGAAATGCGATATGAATGGTTGATTATGTTGTGCAAAAATTTTAATGATTCTACATCACGACATACTGAAAGAGGTTCTAGCTTTAGCTCATGTAATGCTAATGACGGCGAGAAGTAGCGGTCGTACCTACGATAAATGAAACGGGCAGCCTTCCTCTGAACCGCTTCCAGTCTGAGGACGTTGCATTGTCTGTAAGGTGACCACACCGTAGAGGCATAATCTTTACAGCGACGATTTGAGCGTCGAAGTATCACCGTTTTGCTTCTGAAGGACCGCTGGCTCGGGTAGGCAGCGCAGAGGTGATGTCAAAAACACAGGGTGGCCCACGTGAGAATCCGCTAAAAAATTTTAAAATTCATTTACACGAAAACTAAATGACCTACATCCACCTGACTTGGCATATATTATTACGGTACCGAGGAGAATATATACTGAAAATTTCATTGAAATCAGTGGACACTGAAAAATCGCCGGAGTTGCCCTTTAAGCTGAACTCTGTAAAACGTAATTCCCATAGTCTCTTCATCTTAATTATAAAGAAAGTCTACCTTAGTGTCATATCAGGCACCTAAAGCGCAAAAGGACAAGGAACGAGATGAGTAGACACACACTGCGCTAACTTCCAACAACTTTACTGTGAAACCTTCACACAATATATGCCAAAACCGTGACGTCACAACTGTGCAGGTTCAGCGCAGACGCAGGTAGGCAATCTCTTTTTTTGATAGATGTATAGAGGGGTGCTGACACAGTAACTTCCTAATCTAGCAATCTTCTCAGAGATTGCCTACTTGCATCTGCGCTGAACCTGCACGGTTGTGACGTCATGGTTTTGGTATATAGAGTATGAAGGTTTCACAATAAAGTTGTTGGAAGTTAGCGCAGTGTGTGTCTACTCGTCCTGTTCCTTGTCCTTTTGTGCTTTAGGTGTCTGATATGAACCAACAAGCCCAACTTTATAAGCTTGGTGTCATGTTGACAGAATTTTCACCATCATCATCACTGTCCTGCAGTGGACAACTTATGTCCACTGCAGGACAAAGGCCTCCCCCAATCCTCTTCATCCTTGCCTATCCTGCGCGAGCTGATTCCATATGACGCCTGCGAATTTCTTAATTTTGTCCCCGCATCTTACTCTCTGTCGTCTGCAGCTATGCTTAGCCTCTCTTGGTATCCATTCCGTCGTTCTAACTGTCCATCGGTTATCTAGCCTTTTAATCACATGGCTTGCCCGTGTCTATTTTTTCTTCTTAAAGGGACCGACAACTGGCCAGAAGGTGCGAACGGACCATTGTGCATTTCGAAAGAACTTGAATTATAGTAGTGGAACCGAGCACCCTATCGCGATTTGAACAGGATTTGCATTTTTAAATTGAACTTAAGAATAGTGGCAACTGAAACGTGGCGTAGCCTGGTGGAGACGCCTTGATACTGCTATTTAGAGTCTTTGAATCGCCGTACATCACCTAATGTGGTTCATACGACCGTAACTCGACCTTAAAGTTGCAGTCGACACATAAAAATGCATCTCTGCCTTGCTATTCGCTTTCTACGCAGTAAAAGGAGTCGATGCTGAGAAGCGGTGCTGCCTTCACGGCAACCGAAAACCTGTTTTTAACCTCGGCGCATGCACTCAGTGGATCCCAGGCACAGCGCGCATGCGCTCTGCGGAGGCATAGCCTGGCGCGAACACACCCGACAGCTGTCGGCCACTGTTTGCAACATGTGTTGCATGTAAGACTCCATAGGCAAAAAATTCTCATAAAAAATGTTTCGCGGTGTTTTCCCCGTTGTCATTGTATGACTGGACACCGTGATCGGTCAGCTTTCCGTTGAAATAAAGAAAACAGGTACCTTAAAAATTGGTTGTTGGTCCCTTTAACATTGGTTATTATGTCGGCGACCCCCAAGTGACAGAATTTTAGTAACCATTGAAAAAAAAAAAAAAGTGTACGTGAAGGGTGTTCCTGAAAAAAACATTTAGCAACTGAGATGGCCTCACAACACACAATAGTGGCAAAGTGTTGTGTGAAGGCTCCACTGCCTTTATATGGACTATAAAAAAGAAACCAAAATAAGCCGACAGCCCACTTTCAACATATAACACTGATATAGGCCATACAACTTGAACTAATGCCACCTATTCATTTCATTCAATGCACCATATTGTGAATATTTTTCTGCAGGTGCACTGCTTGTTGCACGATCACTTAGTACAGTTTTTACAGCGGAAGTTTTGTTCAGATTATGCACAGCACAGTGCAATTAGAGATACGGAACTTATGCTACATTGCTTAGTGCTGATGACAGGGGAATGGAGAACAAGATACTGTTGGTCAGTCATGTTGCTTGTGTCACGGAAGAAGTTTAGGTCAAAGATTACTGTGAATAAAAAGCGGAAAAGGTGTGCAGCACGTTCCCTTCTCTCTCTCTTTTGAATGCCAGATATTCGAACAAAGTATATGAATATACTTCGGCTCGCTTGGCGTTGCCTTCATTTTGGCTGTGCAGCTCTTCCCACTTTGACTGGTAGCTGAAAAGAAAAAAAAAAAAATGGGTATAAGTTTCTAAACCTGAGAAATGTGGTGTCAGATGTCTCGTTCTTCGGTAGGCGTATACTCACTAATGTAACAAATCAGCTCCAGCACTTAGAAGCCTCTTTTCACATTCCTGCTGAGATCTGCGCAAATAAATTTGTGCATTTACACAAATTACGTTAAGTCAGTGGCGTTTAACAAACAAATAATGTCAGTATGAGTCAGTGCTTACTTCGGCAGTGAAGTATCGCCGAGGCTGAGGTTTCGGAGACTGCAAGAGAATGTTAAGATAAATAATCGAGATGTGCCCGCCCGAGTTCCATAACGCAAGAGAAAATTGCCCACTTTTCGTTTCAACTTAACGCTTCAGTGTGTGCTGTCATCTGTGTATCACGCAACGTGAACTCCATTTAACGTAGGAGGAGAACTCCAACGTCAATCTGCAGTGGAATGCTCAACGTGCGCCCGTGGCAGTGGAACACGAATAATTCATATAAAAGCGCTGTTATCACCCCTACAATCGTGCACCGCGTCTACGACAAAGAATCTGTCCCGGGACTGCAAGCAGGCCACGTCTAGAAAAAGCATTACGAACCTGAAACTGAAGTCTTGCTGAACGCTGTGTAGCTTGTCTCTTAAGTTCTCCAACATCATAAATGGGAGAACCAGAGAAATTTAGGAATGTGTGACTGTCCAGGACGGCATATGCATACATTCGCTGACACCCGCGTTCAGAGGATTGGGGACGCACACACACACACAAAAAAAATCTACTGCATACACAGACAAACAGAACGAAGACCACCGAAGCATCTGGACGTGCCGCCGCGGCCGTCGCGGACACCGACACCAGCGCCGCTTTTCACTCGCACGTCTTGCCAGGCTCGCTCTTTCTTGCTTTTCTTTTTAATGTTGATTTGCTAATTTTTCATTAAAAAATAAAATTTTAGGTGTGGTAAATTGGACTGCAGGTTTTAATATTTAGCAAATACGATTAGAGGTAACTGCTGCATATCATGCGTCGTGATGCGTGATAGGCGTGATCATATGAGTGGCTCACACATCTTTATTCTTTATGACGTTCACTCGTCTGCCCAGTGTGTCAAGCCACACAATGGGCACGGGGTGTTCACTGTTTTATGTATCCATGGTTTTATGGGTTCATGAGCGTGTCCATTATGACCGCAGGTGACGCTTCAAGCTGCGCCCTGTTGACATAGAAAGTGACATATCGCCTTTGTCCACCTTCTGCAGTGGGGCTGTACGATAAGGGCATATCAACGGGGCATATGTAGTAGCTTTTCTCAAATATTCCTTTCATAAAATTCGTGCTTATTAGGCAAGCCCGTCTGTTGCACCGGCGAAGCAGCTCGACCATAACTTCAGTTACAGTGCACTAGAATACTTCAGTCGCATTAAAACAAAGCTAAAGCAACTGACCATGGCGGCGGTCAGACCTGTGACGCAGCAGAGGGTGCTAAGAATCTCTGGGTCCGGACAGGCCGCCACTGGAATCTGACCCTGGCAACGTTTAACGCAAGAACTTTATCTAGCGAGGGAAGTCTAGAGGTACTGTTTGAGGAATTAGCGGGCATTAAACGTACGGTGCAGAAACGTGGAGGATAACGAAAAAACTAGAGATGAAACTAAGGAGCACGCAACGTGCAATGGAAAGAAAGATGTTGAGGGTAACGCTAAGAGATAAAAAACGAGCGGAATGGATCAGAGAACAGACAGGAATAGCCGATATCATTATATCAATTAAAAGAAAGAAGTGGACCTGGGCAGGGTCGACATGTCATGAGGAGGAAAGATAACAGATTGACAGTAAGAGCAACAGAATGGATACCAAGAGAGGGAAAACGCAACAGAGGCAGGCAAAAGGTTAGATGGAGCGATGAAATTAAAAAGGTTTGCGGGCATAAAGTGGAACCAACTCGCTCAGGATAGGGTAGATTGGAAATCGTTGGGAGAGGCCTTCGTCCTGCAGTGGACCTAAACAGGCTGATGATGATGATGATGATGAAATGGGACGTTATAGGGCTCAGTGAGGTTAGGAGGACGGGTGAAGCCTTTACACTGCTGAAAAATGGGCACATCCTATGTTATCGTGGCCTAGAAAACAAAAGGGAACTAGGAGTGGGATTTCTGGTCAACAAGACCATTTCTGGCAACATAGTAGAATACTATAGCATTAACGAGAGGGTAGCAGGTCTTGTAATTAAGCTTAATAAGAGGTACAAATTGAAGGTGGTTCAGGGCTATGCACCTACACCCAGCCATGACGACCAGCTAGTTGAACGCTTCTATGAAGATGTGGAATCGGCAATGGCTAAAGTAAAGACGCAGTACACTATAGTGGTGGGAGACTTCAATGCTAAGGTAGGCAAGAGGCAGGCTGGAGACAAGGCAGTCGGGAACTATGGCGTGGGTTGCAGGAATGACAGAGGGGACTTATTAGTAGAGTTCGCCGAGCGGAATAATCTGCGTATCATGAACACGTTCTTCCGTAAACGGGAGAATCGGAAGTGGACGTGGAAGAGCCCGAATGGCGAGCATAAAAATGAGACTACATAGTATGCGAGAACCCTGGCGTCGTGCAGGATGTGGAAGTGCTGGGCAGAGTTAGGTGCAGTGACCACAGGATGGTGAGATCTCAAATTGGGCTAGACTTGAGCAGGGACCGCAGTAAGCTAGTACGAAAGACGCCGATCAATGAGCTAACTGTGAGATGGAAAGTCGAAGAATTCCAGATAGCGCTGCAGAACAGAGCTCTAACAGACCAAGCAGACAATTGCGTTCAGGAATTCAGCGATAATCTCACGCGGATTGTCACGGAATGTGCAATTGAAGTAGGCGGTAAGATCGGTAGAGAGATTATTAGCAAACTTTCCCAGGAGACGAAAGACTTGATT
The DNA here is from genome assembly GCA_013339685.2 of Hyalomma asiaticum. Classification (NCBI taxonomy): domain Eukaryota; kingdom Metazoa; phylum Arthropoda; class Arachnida; order Ixodida; family Ixodidae; genus Hyalomma; species Hyalomma asiaticum. Next base: position 292,888,769 of record CM023481.1, read on the forward strand.
AGAAAGCGGAAAGGCATGACAGTATCAAATGCAATTGACAGAATAGAACTAGCGGAGCTTTCGAAGTTAATCAATAAGCGTAAGACAGCCGACATACGAAAGTATAATATGGAGCGGATTGAGCATGCTCTAAAGAACGGAAGGAGCATGAAAGCGGCGAAGAGACGTCTAGGCGTAGGTAGAAATCAGATGTATGCATTACGAGACAGGCAAGGCAATGTGATCACGAATAGGGGCGAGATAGTGATAATAGCCGAGGAGTTTTACAGAGATCTCTACAGTAGTCGTGATAACCAGAATAGTGAACGGGGAAGCAGTTTAGAAGAGACTGACATTCCACCAGTACTGACAGAGGAAGTAATGAAAGCTTTGAAAGAGATGCAATCGGGAAAGGCACCCGGTGAGGATCAGATAACAGCAGAACTGTTAGGATGGTGGGCAGATTATACTGGAAAAACTGGCAAGCCTGTATACGCAATGCCTAATGACTGCGAGCATACCGGAATCTTGGAAGAATGCTAACATCATCCTAATCCATAAGAAAGGCGACACAAAGAACTTGGAAAATTACAGGCCGATTAGCTTACTGTCAGTCGTTTACAAAGTATTTACCAAGGAAATCACTAACAGAATTTGTGCCACCTTAGATTTCAGTCAACCTAAGGAACAAGCAGGGTTTCGTAAAGGCTACTCAACAGTAGACCATATTCACACTATCAATCAGGTGATAGAGAAATGCGCGGAGTATAATCAACCCCTATATATAGCCTTCATACATTACGAGAAGGCATTTGACTCGGTCGATAACTCAGCAGTCATGCAGGCATTGCGGAATCAAGGCGTAGACAAGCACTACGTAAGACTACTGGAAGACATCTACAACGGCTCCACAGCCACCATAGTCCTCCATAACGAGAGCAGCAAGGTACCTATAAGGAAGGGCGTAAGACAAGGTGACACGATCTCTCCAATGTTATTCACAGCATGTTTACAAGAAGTATTTAGAACGCTGGATTGGGAACAGGTGGGTGTAAGGGTTAATGGGGAATACCCCAGTAACCTCCGATTCGCTGATGACATGTTGCCTTGCTAAGTAACTCGGGAGATGAATTACAAAGCATGATTACTGACGTTAACAGGCAAAGTATAACAGTCGGCCTGAAAATTAATATGCAGAAAACTAAAGTAATGTTCAATAGCCTTGGGCGAGTACAGCGATTTCAGATAGCCGGCGAGGCACTGGAAGTAGTAAGTGAATGTGTCTACTTAGTCCAGGACCCCTGATTCGAATCATGAGGCTGAGGTGATAAGGAGGATTAGAATAGGGTGGAGTGCATTCGGCAAGCATTCTCGGATAATGAATGGTAGCTTACCATTATCTCTGAAGAGGAAAGTGTATAACAGCTGCATCTTACCGGTACTCACCTACGGGGCAGAAACTTGGAGGTTAACTAAGAGGGTTCAGCTTAAATTGAGGACGACGCAGCGAGCTATGGAACGGAAAATGGTAGGTGTAACCTTAAGGGACAAGAAGAGAGCGGTGTGGGTTAGAGAACAAACGCGTGTTAGGGACATACTAATAGAAATTAAGAAGAAGAAATGGGCCTGGGCGGGCCATGTAATGTGAAGACAAGACAACCGTTGGTCATTAAGGGTAACAGAGTGGATTCCTAGAGAAGGCAAGCGTAGCAGGGGGCGGCAGAAAGTTAGGTGGGCAGATGAGATCAGGAAGTTTGCGGGGATAAATTGGGTCCAGTTAGCACAGGACAGGGATAATTGGCCTTTGCCCTGCAGTGGGCGTAGACAGGCTGATGATGATGATGATGTTATAGGGTCGACGCGCAGTGAGGTTATCACCTCCCACGCTTTGCGTGGTTATCTAGATATCTAGACGTTATCTAGATATGTTTCTTCTTATACGTTCGCACCATATTTCCTTGAAATAACACGGGACTTTAGCTGGCAAGACATACCAACGCGGATTTTCGCACGGCTCAACAGCCATATCCAGAGGCGTTTATTAGAACACTTCAGCCTAGCATTACACCCTCATACAACTGCCGCCTTTCCCCAACTGCATGCGTATGCACGGTATTCAGACGAAGGGAGTCGGTGATCCGCAGCTGGCGGTAACAAGAGAGAGAGGTGACACTGTCCTAAAGTGCTTTTACTGCCAGTCGTTGTGGTGTAATGGAGGAAGCTGATGAAATCGTAGTAGAGCATTACCGCGAGATCACTCCTGCGGTTCATCAACAAGGGGGTGAATCTACGTCACGTACGTCCACTTTACTTCCATAAACCACGGCCGTTACCCGCAGCATCATGGACTCCTTCGAACACTGTGGCCTTCGGCATCCATCGTTCACCCTGCTAGAAGTAACCATAGTGCCCTAGATCATAGTGTTACGGAGAACCAACGAAGAGAACGTTGACGACTGACGACGACGAAGCAACAACAGCATCAATTGACCACTTCTTTTTAGACTCACCGACACTCTCTCCAGAGAAAAATGTTCCTCGAAACTACACTTCGAAAGATGGGGTTAGAAATGAAAATTCCTGCAATTTTATCATTTGGGGCCACTGTATTCGGGTACTGTCACCGGGATGTTTGCTCCGCTGTCTTCGACTTCTTAAATGAAACAAAAAGAATTCCTTGCTAATTCTATTTGTACTTCCAATCCCGTTTTGTGCCAAAATCAATCCTCGTTGCCCTCATATCGAAAAGTTTCCTTACTCTTGTATCCCTTCCATTCCATCTGTTAGTCTGACTACTGGACCGTTCAGTTTTGTTTTCTCTTTCTTTCCTTCTTTCTTTCTGTAGTTCTTTTTCTTTTTGCTTGTTCTTATTCTTATTGGCTCAGTTCCTCTTGAAACAACACTAGATTTACTGACTACTGCCGCCCGATTCTTGGCCTATCCCCCTCAGTGGGTGAGCGCCATAAAAGAGGCTCATCATCATCATCAACAACAGCTTTGCTGGCTGCGCGGCACCTGTCCATTTCTCTAAAATACACAGTGTAAATAATTATCTACACCCGTAACAATAGGCGTGCAAGTGGAAGGAAGGGGGGAGTGCATGCCCCCCCCCCCCCCCCCGCCCCTGATTACTAGGGAAGGGCGCAACAATTTTGATGACATTTATAGAAAAATAGCTTTACTCGTGTCCCTTACAGCCCCCTGGATTGGGGCACCGATTCAACCCATCTCAACCTGCCTCAGAATCCCACTCTCTAAACAACCGCTCTCTGTGACACATCGGACGTGTTTAAACGTGCGTTAATTGTTAAAACGCCTTTTATACGCCCCATTTTTAAAGGAAAACGCAACCGTAGAGCTATAATTATGACTTCTCAATTTTAATTATTCTAAGGGACGCCATGAATATATCATTGCATGCCTTTTCGCAGTGCAGAGATAATCTATTATGGGGCCGGATATATAGGGCACTTTGATGAGAATTGGCCTCCTCTCACGCGAAACCCTGCGCATACATATGTGCTCTAGATGGTATATTTCGCTCTGCACCTCCACAAATGGGTGTCAAAAAACATCACAGTTTATTATTTCTTCACCGCACTCAGTTGTTAGACGGCGGCGTGGTTCGTGTTCTTTTGCGGCGATTTCAGGTTAAAGGGCAACTCCGGTGGTCTTTTCACCATATTCTGATATCAAAGTTTTCGAATAGTACTGATAGTCCTGTAGCAGCCAGGGTGGTTCAATTTGCTCAGAAACGCACCAATAATTTTAAATACCCGACCGAAACGCGTGTTCAAACCGAAACCGAAACGGGTAGACGCTTCTTGCAGCGTATGCGATGACGTCACAGCCTTCCCGCCGTCAGAAATATGGAGAAAAATGACAGTGGCGAGGTAATCCGACGATGTATTGAGTTATTCCAGCTTTTCTGAACTTGACAGCGACGATCTGAACGCTGAAGTACCGCCGTTTTGCTTTTGATGTCCCGCGGGCTCGGGTAGGCAGCATTGAAGGTGATGACGTCAAAAACACAGGGTGGCCCGCAGGAGAATCCGCTAAAAAAAATTTTAAAATTCGTTTCCAGGAAAACTAAACGACTTGCAACCGCCTGCTTTGGCATATACAGTAAACCCTCGTTATAACGAAGTCGCTTTATTCGAATTATCGCTTTTATCGTAGCGTCACGCAGTCCCGACCCAAATGCGTGTATTTCAGACCGGATTACTCGAAGCATGTCGATAGCTTGCTCCGCTTAGAGCGAAATAACAAATTGCGGATGCGTATTCACGGAGCGTGCAAACTGCTTTGCACATGCCGGATTTTCCCGGTCGCACGCAGAAGACGCTGATGATGACTGCGAGGACTGCCACGATCTCTACGAAGCTGTGAACAGCATCGTTGGCGGCGATATGGAAGGCAACTTCGAATCGTTCGCGATGGCTGACGCAGATGTACCCGTCGTTGCCCCAGCTACGGATGCGGAAATAGTCGACTTGCTTGGAGGCCCCGATGAGGAAGATGAGCCGCTAGACGAACAGCCTCGCGAAATTACCAACAGTGGCACAAACGCAGGAGTGCCTGCGTCTGTTGCGAAATACAGTGGAGTTCGATCTCATAATTTGCCGATCTCATAATTTGCCGGAACAAACCGGAGCAGGCACTCTTCGCGCACCGCCGAAGCACCCGACAAAGCCAGCTGACTGACTTTTTGCGTGTGGATAAAAGTTTGTTTCACGGAATACCACTTCTGCGAAGTTGTCATGGCTAATTTAGCTGTACTTGCTGAGCTCTTATGGGGCAGTCGCGTATATCGAATTACCGCTTATATCGAATTTTTTTGCCGTCCCGTTGACTTCGTTATAAGGAGGGTTTACTGTATTATTACAGGGCCGAGGAGAATACATACTGAAAATTTCATTAGGATCAGAAGACACTGAAAAATCGCCGGAGTTGCCCTTTAATGCTATCACGCCCAGGAACAAGGAATGAGGTACCACATAATAAAATTCTGTTGTTGAGCTAGTTGGTTAATTCTAATACACTGCATAAAAAAGGTTGCACGGGACGAGGAGACAAAGGACAAGCCTTTGTTCATCTCCTTACCCCGCGTAAAGCTCGCGCTTAAAAAAAAATTGCACCATCTCCCGCTAAAGGGAACCATGTGTTAATTAATGCGAAGCAGCGGGGAGATGGTTAGCTTGAGCGGGAGATTGGTGTAACCATACGCTGCTTCGCATCTAAAGAAAATAAAGAGAGAGAGAGAGAGAGAGAGAGAGAGAGAGAGAGAGAGAATGCCGTAATCGCTGTGGTAGCTTAGCGGCTAAGGCGGTGCGCTGCTAAGCTCAAGGACGCATAGTCGGTTCCTAGTAGCCGCATTTACACGGGAGTCTAAATGCAAAGACGCCCGCGTTTACGTGTCTATAGACGCAGGTTAAAGAACCCTAGCTGGTACAAATTAATCTCAAGTCTCCCACTGTGGCGTGCCTCATATAAAATAATGTTGTGGTTTTGGAAGGTTTAACCCCGGAATTAATTATCTTATCCGCTATACTAGTTTACATGTTTCCTGGAACGGAATGGTGCCAAGGCAGGAGGGAGTGAATGCTATGAGCCGTCATTTTGTGCGAAAAAGAATTTATTAGAAAGGACGTCTGGAATGTCGAGTGCATCACTTATCATGCATCCACCACACACACACACACAGCCACACTAGCCAGTGCACTATACTTTGTGCCCTCCTAATCCAGGCACTTCACTCCTGGCAAGACGCAGATCATCTCGAAGAGCAGATTAGCGGCTGTCAGTGCAGTGTTGCCGCTCGTGTCGTACGGTGGTGAAACCTGCAAAGAATATATAGAATATACAGAATCCAATTAGTCAGCGGGCCGTCGAAAGCCCCCGCGAAATGCCGAGACGCCTAAGAGACCGATTACACAGTGATAGGTGACGGCCACTTTTTTGCAAGCCAGGCGCTTTTAAAAATGTGTGTATAAAAATCACGCGTGACAAGCAGCACCAATGCACCCATTCAGGCAGATTTATGAAGGATGAGAAAATGACCCTGACGAGAAATTGCAACGTTTGTAAATAATACATTCACGTTTTTTTTTTTTCGTTACTTGCGCTAGGGCGTGCTTTGACACTGCGAAATTGAAGCATTGTAGTGATAATAATTTCTGCGCAGAAACCTCTGCACTCGTTTCAATGTATCCGTCTCTCAGTTAGCTCAGGCGGCACTGGTGTGCCAGTAAAGTTCGTCCCAAACTGCTAAGGGGGACGCATTTTGGAAGGTATTGACTGAGTTTGTGAAATCTGTCAATCCGCTCAATTCACGTGTATACATTTGTACCCTTAGCGTATTCAAAGTGATTATTCTGCATAGCCAGCGAATTGACTGCAGTCATTACTGTCCGAACAAATTTTGGTAGATTTATCAGATGTTATTTTCTTTCCTCTTGGTATGTCCCATATATGTCGACGTACAGAATACGAGCGCAATTTGCAGTGTGAGAGATAGCGTCATTCTCAAGCGGACTCAAATATACTCTCACATATCTGTTTTATCAGCCGTTAAGAAGTCTCTCTTGTTGCAGAACCATTCATTCACTAAATTCTCAGCACAATATTCCATGCCCTTCAGTTTTAACCTAGCGTTTCCTTTGGTTGCAAGAGGAGATTAAGTTATATTTTTCAAATCCACTACTTTATTTGCCTTGTGTGTACCCTCGCGTCTGCCCCCTTATAACATCCCGTATAGAGAGTGTGGGAGTTATACAAATGTGTCTTTAGAATGGAACTCCGCTGACTATTCGGTTACACCTGAAAAGTGAGCATTCGTTCTAACACGCTACCTCAACGTTTGTGCCTGTTCGCGCAGATTTAGTCGCTCGTTGTCGAATAGGTATAGCTGAGCATTCTGTATGCTACACAGTAGCGCACCCAGAATCTCTGCCAAAGGGGGGTTCAATTTTTCACGAAAGGCCGGGCATGCGATTACACAGCTGTTGCGTGTGTAAAAAAAAAAGTAAGTAAAATGCCAAATAATAGTAACATGAATGATGATGATTATTTTATTATTTTTTTGGCGTTTTGCAGAGACATTAGCGTCACATTCTTCTAGGACATAGGAGCAGTTACGGAGTGGGAGGGGGGTTAGGTCGGCCTCAGGGGGTGGGGGGTTACAACCCCAAACCTCCCCCCGCCCCTTCCCCATAGGTGCGCCACTGATGCTACATCCTTCATATAGATTCAGCTAACTTGGGCCACACTTTAAAGGAAGAAGAAGAAGAAAGCATTTAATGAGAGGAAAGGAGGAGATGTCGGCCTGGAGAGTGAGTCTCTGGCCTACTTTAAAGGAAATCCATGTGCACATTACGGGGATGCAACCAACGTAGTATCATTACTCACTGTCGTCTAGACCACTTGAGGATATATTTTTAAGTTGCCTCAGGTAATTAATTAATATTAAATTATTAGACAACTTTCAAACGGTTGGTTTTAATTCAATATGTTCAATGGTGAACTTGTAAAGCACATTATTAAGTGTTCACATAATGTATTTTCGTGCTAACAAGCGCAGTGGTTTCAATTTTTCCGGGCTTAAAATAGAGCGCGCGAGGTTTGAAAAAAGGTAGTACCAAGTGACTAGCGCTTGCGCGCTATGCGGTTAGCACCCTCAAACACGCTAAGAACGAACCATTGATGGTGCATGCACACCGTAGCCACGGACAGGCGGAAAGGGCGAAAGCTGTGGCTACCCCTTAACCGTCCCTCTTGCGACCTATTCAGCGCGTCCATCATCAATGGTTCGTTCTTAGCTCGTTTGAGGGTGCTAATCGCACTGCGCCCAAGCGCTAGTCACGTTGTACGCTTTCAAATCTTGCGTACTTTCTTTGAAGCGCGGAAAAGTTGAAACAGTTACACTTATTAGCACGAAAATACAATAATAGGGCACTAAATAACGCGATTTACAACTTCACCATTGAATATGTGCCTTAAACCCAACCGTTTAAATGTAGACTAATTAATTAATTGAGGTCATTTAAAAAAAGAGTCACAGGTGGTCTAGAGGATGGTGAATAATACTAAGCTGGTTGCGTCCCCACACCGCCCATAAGAATTTTTTAAAGGATGGCGCAAGTTAGCTGAAACACCCTGTATCTATACTCGCTGAACTTCCAGGCTCTTTAGCCTTGCTCGAAGAGCAAGGGATATCGATATAGCCTGCATCGTTCTTGAATTATATTAAACTTTAGCAAAGACACTGTCCGCTTTGCTGCCAGTTTAGTTACGAACAGGCAATCGGCTAAGCGATACGCGTGCATGCACAATGGGCATGTTGGTGTATGCTGCCCACGTTGTTGTTAGTGCGTAAGTGCGAAGACAGAAAAAGGAAAGCTCCTTCAATATTTTCCCCCTTAATTCCAACGGTGATCTGTGCAAATATTCATACGAACGTGCTTTTTCGCAATTTAGCGCATCCGCCCGGCTTTTGCGTATCGCCTAAACAAATGCATTGTTGACCGATCCACAGTAGTTGCACTCAACACAGACTGACGACACGCTCTCAAGCTATAGCTTTCCGGTAAGCTGTGCTTGGGTAATACGTTGTTCTTTCGCATAAGGTGTAATTGTGATAGATGCTGTAGAGAGCGCTGCTTACCTCAACTAAATCAGCGCCAACGATGTTGAGCCCTTTGCAGCTGCGTATGATCTCAAGCGCCTGTGCGCTCGTCAAACCGCCAATTTCCGGAGTACCTAAAAGAGATCGCAATACAGGAGCGCACACATGTGATTTAGCAAAGCAACAAAGATCAGGCTGATTGGTATTCCATGATCAAGATTCTAAGCTCGGGACTACTGAGCGAGACAGAAGGTAAACGACATGAACAAGCGCGAACTTCCAACTAACGCATTTATTGTCGATACGAAATCGTTGTAAATGTACATGCTCAAACACCTTGATCAGCTTAAATGTCACATTAGCCCACTCTGGATTGGATAGCGGCTTGGCGCGTGTGACTTAATGCGTGCCTTCCTCTTCTCCCTTTTTCCCTCTCCCCTCATCAACGACATTAGGTACTCACTTTTACGAAGAAATCAATTCATCATCAACACAATTGAATACATATGGTACTCGCGCACATTCACAGTTTGCACATTCACACGCAAACACACGCGTGCAAGAAATATAATACGGACGCACGAAGGGCTAAAACTGCGAAAAGAGATCTAATAAAGCTAACGTGCCACATGCAGAGATTAGAAAAGTCCATCATACTGTATAAACACGCTGACCAGTGCACGAGATACATAACCGAAGCTGGAGAAATGTCAAATCTTCCATATGTAAGAGTGTCTTCTATTGCCTTATTAGGCTATATCTGTATGTTATAGGTGTCACTTGTAAAGTCGATGCCTGATAAGCAGTTACTGGCATGGTTACTTTCTTTCGCCCTCTGTGCGTTCGTATTTTACTTCTAGCGCGTGGTATTTGTCTATAAATGCGGAAGTTACCGCTTGTGTATGTCATTTTTTCCCAGGATACGGGATACTATTTTGGACACTGTCTACTTCGCCATCTTGTGAATTGTGATTGACTCTGAGTGTTGCTACGACCTCTCCGATCAGCTTAAAATTCCGCGAATTCAGAACTTGACAATGCGGTGGAATGACACGGAGTTCAAAATAGCGCTCCCGTTAATTGATGCCGCGCAAAGAAATTTGAAGGTTACGATATTGGTGCACCAGAATTGGCACACCGCTATACTGTACGGGTGCACTCGGAAGATATACTGACGCTTCTGCGCGAGCGAAAGAGAGTTCACAGCTGCCAGCATCCCCTGACGCAGTTCCTTCACTCTGTTTGCGAATTTTATTCTCCACAGCTTAGTGGCACAAGACATCATCGACCATAAGTATATACGAATATTTAATACAGTGCCTCCTGCAGTACGCCAGCCTCGACTGAGAGCGAAACGTGGGTCGAATAATCAAAAACGTACTGAAAAGTCACGCTCATGCATATATGTGCCCCACATATATGCACGTGAAGAAAACTCTTCTATATGACTGGGCGGAGCACAAAAACAAATAAATAAAAGGACATCAAAGTGGACACGAATTTAACGCAGAATGCGCTGTACGAAGCGTGGACATCTTGGGGAGGATATTAGCGAGGGCTCCTTCCCTCCAACAAGCCCATATCGTCGTCCTCGTCATCGCATTTCGCCAGGCCGCTTCCGGGCTCCCGTGCGACTTTCTTTTCATCCTCCTTTTGGCCCATATATTGATGGGCCACGGGAAGGGTGCGAATGCACAAGGAACATATAAGGGGGGGGGGGGGGGCAGTGGCAGTAGATATATAAAAACGGAAGCAAGGCAAGGACACCGGGAGGACGGGAGCCCGGAGGCATTCATAAAGTAATGCGCGTTAAAAGCGCGCGAGCCACTCGAATGTCGAAAAAGCAATAAAGTGGGGGTTGGGGCTGCCGGGGCAATGGTGCGCGCGTGCTTAATTCCTGGCGGCTCTCACCAGTGCCCGGGGCGAATGCGGGGTCCAGACAATCGATGTCGAAAGATATATAGACGGGGCCGGCGCCCAGCACGGGCAGCACCTTGGTCTCCATGATGGGCACCATAGATTTGAACCAGCATTCCTGCGCCTGGATGATGTGGAAGCCCTGCGTGACGCGAGCAAGCCGGCGCCGCGCGTGAAGTAATGGCGGCCACCAAGGGACCTCGACGATTATGGCACGGTACTACGCGTCCGCAAACGGAAGCACTGTCCGCGCTTACCACCTTCCCTCTTCAGCTGTCTGGATTCGACCTTCGCTGCAGCGGGGACAAGTGTGGATACTCTTTCACACGTGTCCGAACGAAGATATTCCATTTCACAATGGCGTCCACACTGATAGCCAATGTTCACGGCTAACAGAGCACTTTGGTTTTCATTATGTTTTTACGCACCAGAAAAAAAAAAAAAGGAGGTTATATTTCTCACTTATTGAGCACTTTTGACACGTAATCCTCAAACGGTAGACTTACCATCTCGAAAGTGATAATAGTGGGGACCAAGCTGTGGTTCATATATGTTGAAAAATTAAAGCCGCTGAGAGCAGACGAGCCTGTTACAAGCGCCTCTGGCTCCTTGGTATAGCTCCCACATTTTAAATTTGGCAGCGCTATACACTTCCGTATTTTTTTACTACGACGGCAGCAAATATTTATTTATTTTATCATTTGTGATGCCGTATATCATTTGTGGATTAAAAAGAAAAGAACACAATGCTCCACTATCAGTATCTTAATGAAACTACCACTTGGGCAAGTTGGTTCATATTGGTGCACATACTTACAGGGCACTAAATAAACAGACAAGAAAGGGACACACAGAGAGCCATGGCCCTGTGTGTATGTGCACTAGCAGTACGCTTTCAGTATCTGTATACAAGAGTTTCAACATATCACAGCACATTTCTTAGACACTGTCGCGTGAATATTTTCTCGGTTATTTTAAGGATACTTTTATAATTATCCCTAGTGATTTTCAGCTGACTTCGAATCTTGCTTAAAAGAAATGGCAACGTTTATTTGCATCAAAGGTGCGCCGATAACAGGTGCTGCGACATAGGGACCATTCACGCGTCTCTCCGTGCAGATTTTCGATACAACAGTTAAAAAAAAGAAAAAAAAACTTACGGTAAACATCTGGCCATCGAAACATTTAAAAGACCGTATTTCGGCCTTCTCTGCGAATATAGAGCGTTGCCAGTATAATAATATAAACTTTCTAGCATGAAAAATATTTGCTTAAACACATTATTTCTTTTACAAATTTACATTAAGCTTTAGTAGACTATAGTGAACTTTCAACGTTGTTTTAGTGGGGTCTATGGCTGAAAGTATGTTGTCGCTGCTTCGAACTATAGGAGCAAACGCATAGCTACTAAAAGTCTGAGATGCGTCACTTTGTGATGCTTAATTAAGCCAAGCCGTAGAGTTCAAGACTCGTCAAATGAGCTCTCATCACATTCCAGAATTGGTCGTCGCAACGGGACTTTTGCTTGTTGCCTGTTGGCTCGTATACCATTGAACGATTGAGTACGCTGCAACTACATGCAAAAATACAACTACGTATCCGCCAGTGGTACTACTCGTAACACTGAACTTGCCGCTACTGAAGCTTGTGACTAGCCGTCACAAGGGCAAACATGCACGTGTAACTTTAAACTCGATTTAAGTTACCTAACCCTCAGGTCGTGCTGGTCTGACAAGTGCAATGTAAAATCACGCCCAACTTGTGCTAACGGAATGTCCACCCTGCTGCTGGTGACCTTAAAGGGACATTAAAATGGAACAGTGCAGCGGTTGATGATATTACGGGAACACTGTTGTAATTTTTGCAATTTTATGTGCAATACTAGGAGAGTAAATGAGTATCAAAGTTTCCTTTTTGAGTTTCGCGCCGAAACTCGGTGCTTATGAGGACACAAGCCTCATTTTTTTTTTTTTTTTTACGCTGTTTTGCCAGATTTGCTCATTCAAAATTTTTTAAGCACTCTGTGTCATGTCTCCTGGTTCCTTAGAACATGATATATAACTCTCCCACCGGCAAACAATCATGCTGGATTTGGGAGACGCCGTCAAAGATTTGTTACGTCACAAGAATTGGTGCGAAAACCTCAGAGTGGCGTGGCCACCGGTATTGCTTTCTGCGCGTTTTCTAGCTTATATATATACCAAGCGTCTTCTCCTCGCGTGAGTGGCGCTTGTGTTATTGTGAAGAGATAATTTAATATTACGAGAAAAATTGCGCATCACCTTGGTGTCCGTTTAATCAAAACACTGGCTGTTTGCCGTTTATATAGTCATTACATTTTTCGTTTCACTAACTGCACATTTTTTATTTTTTAGTTGACAACTAGCTCTTTAATTCGTGCATTCGCATTACTCCAGGTGTGTCATATTGCGCTCATCACATGCACTCATCGACGAGCCCCGGCCAACTAAATCGTTTAAATTTAGGGTCGGGCAACTTATGCATTGATCTTCAGCTGAAACACTCACACTTCAAGCCACACTCGAGGATACATTATCCTGCTCGCTTCCATCGCAGAGTTAACGGGCATGTACTATACTTTATATACAAAAGCTCGTTTTCCCCAAGCGGTCAGCGCGCGAAGCCTGTTGTGTGGCACCACGCATATGTCTTCTTCAGGACGGCCTGACGTAGACAAGTCCACTTGTCGAAACGTTGGCTCTAGCGACATTCCTTGTTCTGCGACGTTTTTAGCGATCTGTTCATCGATTCAAGCCTCCACCTTCCTCTAAGCTTCTCCTCTAGTTTGGACCACGTCAGGGCTGGGCAGTATCGAAGGTACGTGTATCTTAGATACTATCTTAGATACTCTTTGAGTATCTTGTATCTGTATCGCGATACATCTTGAAAGACGTGTATCAGTATCTGTATTTTCGATACATTGAAGAATGTATCGAGTATCTTAAGATACAAGACACTGATGTCGGAACATCACCGCGCGACACTAGAAATACTGGCAGAAGTCCGCTGCTCAAGCAGGTACTGCCGCCACTAAGCTTATAACGCTGATCCGCGGTGTAAACGAACAAACTGCGAAGCGCGCGACGCAATTGGGGAAAGCGCGGGCGGTGAGGAGAGGAGGAGAAGGAGACCGATTGAGGAGAAATTGCGCTGCGTCTAGCTTGCTTAACTGCCACAGTGACGTAACGCCCTCTCATGGGATTACAAGAAAGCACAAATGAGTGAGTATCTCAATGTTACGTATTCTAGTACTCCGTACTGCTTCGGGCGATCGAAAAGTTGGTCTTGTCTTCGGCATCCAGGAAGCTGTTTTCTGCAGATTTCTTTTGCAAAACTCAACATGGATAACGATGGCCGGCATGCTATCTTGGACGGCACGTACTTTTCTGTTTCTTCTTCGGATGGAGGAAATGTGTTAGGAAGGTGCCTCGAGAAACATTGTAGTACTAAGTACTCCTTTCTCATGAGCGTCCCCACCCGCCACGGCGGCCTAGTGGTTAATGCGCTCGACTGCTGGCCTGAAGATCGCGGGATCGAATCCCGGCCGTAAAGGCCGAAATCCGATAGCGGCGTTATACTTGAGTCCCGTGCAGTACTGTACTTAGATTTAGGAGCATCTTAAAGAACACCAGATGGTCTAAAATTTCAGAGCCCTCCAGTACGGCATCCCTCATAATTATATCGTGGTTTGGAGATGTCAACCTCAACAATTATTATTGTGACCGTCCCCACGAGCTCTTTCATGACATTTTCCACAAGCAGTGAAATTTCCAGTGTGTGATCTTACTTGGTAGGCTGACACCTTTTGCTGAGAAACATCGTAACTAATAATGTTACAGCACGATTCGTTCTATTATATATATATATATATATATATATATATATATATATATATATATATATATATATATATATATATATATATATATATATATATATATCCTTTCTGAGTCACATTTTTTCGCTGTCACAAATCACAAGGTAATTCGCGCAATCAATGTCAAGAGTATGAGTAGCGGAGGTATCCTGCGACACTTTGTACCGCTACGATGTCTGGAATTCTCTCGTAGAGAGAAATTATTACAAAAATTGCACATTCGTGAATCCGTCGATGACGAGCGCTTTACGCGAGCACATAACTAGAATTTAGGAAGTCATTGCGGTTTTATGTCCTTTCTGTATAGAAGATCCGTCATAAAATATGTCGCTACGAGCGTTGTTACTCCTGTACACTTGTCCCGTGGTCCGGTACTGCGTAAACGGTATACGCGTACGGAGCAGGTTAAACTCAAAGTCGTAATTGCCGAGGTTTTGCATCGCCATTTTTGTTATTAGGTGGGAAACCACTAACTGGTTGGCAAGTAGAGCATCGACTTCCATGAATTACAAAAAACACAAAAAACCGCCGACAGCGTAGCTTATACATAGCTGTCATGTTTAGCAGCCAAAAGAGCCCCAATCAGTTGTTTGGGAATGAAAACAATATAATTATAGCCAGGAAACAACAGTTGTTGAGATACTAACACATGTTTCATTCAAGTTAAACTTGGTTGGTCGCAGTTCTGAAATTCTAAAGCAAACACTCCTGTTCATAGGCGTTTTCTGCTGCATTATATATGTCTATAATATGAAATTTATAAATGTATCGAAGTATCTTAAGATACAAATGGCAAGTATCGTATCGGATACAATTATTGAGGTGGTATCTTGTATCTGTATCCGAAATACTTCTTGCCCGAGTATCTTGTATCGTATCGCGATACAATTTCAAAGTATCTTTGCCCACCCCTGGACCACGTATATGTGCAACACATATTGCCTCGACACTGTAGCAACGTGCCCTGTCCGCCAAGTTGGGTCGCATGCACTAGAAGAGATACTTGGGCTAGTTGATGGAAGGTTATTTTGCAAGAACAGCAGCTGAACAAGGCGATGACAAAGAAAGAACACGGCGCGGCCGACATAGCGGCCGCTGTCGTGTTCTTTCTTTGTCATCGTCTTGTCCCGTTGTTGTTCCTACAAAATGGGTCACATGCATTACTCATAGTGCCACTGTAGGAGTGAACAGGGCTTCACTGAAAACTTGCAGTACAGTACAGTATACCTCCGGCTTTGTACGAGCGTGCCCACAGGCTGGCGAGTATTCGCCTGTATACGCACGTGCTGCAGGCTCCACCGCTCCTCGTTGGGTCCGTAGACGGAGCCGCGCAGGCCGATCTGCACGACGCGGCGCGTGTCCAGCAGACCCTCCTGGACGGCCCGGTAGAAGGGAGTGCCGTGCGCCACCTCGCAGTGCATCATGGTTGGGTTCACGTCCGCATGCGCGTCCAGGTGGAGAAGGCCCACCGGACCGTGCTTTTCCTGCACCGGACAGTGCGCCACGGCAGCTCCACAGTGCGGCTGTATACTCTCGGATGTTCCTTTATTTCAGCAGCATATTATTTAAGCTATGCCGTGTGTATAGAAGCCTGGCTGCGAAAATTGCCCACTTTCGGTAGACATACAAAGCCTTAGAGAGCGAATTTTTTTGGCGACATTTATGTTGTAATGAGTGTCTCGCAATCACGACAAGAAGCCGCGAATTTTCCAACGTGACGTCTAATTAACCCTGACGACCTTAATTCTACTCGGTCTTAACGAAGCTTCGAAAGGCGCCCCAAAACTAGCGCGAGGGGATAGGGCGGCGGCTGTCACTGAGCGCAGACAATGATCACGTGACCTCAAGATTCGGTGACGTTACGGAGAGTGCCAGTGCCAGTCCAGATGCTGATCTCCGCGCTTTCTTTGCATCACGTCGTATGATCGTCAGATGCAGAGTCGACGACGTTCGGTTGGGCAGATTTCTGTCGCCGTCGGTTCGAACCGTGAGACACTGCAACCCCAGCCAATGGCAGCACTGGCGACGTGCGACCTGTAACATCATGCTGCTGTCCGCAGGGTCATTTCCCGGCTCTATTTAGGATGCCGACCCATTTGTTGTACCATCGCTCACTACGGCGTGGCGAATATCGACCGCATTTTGTTTCTGATACGAAATAAATCATCATTTTATAAAGCTGTGCTTGAAATATTCAATTGCTTTCTGGAAAGCAGCGTCTACTTCCAAGGCACTCATGCGATTGGGAGCCGCAATGCAAGGGCATTTCGCAGCTAAGAGCGGTCACTTCACGGAACAAGCTCGCTTCGTTACCAGCGTTGTTATCCACACTGAGGTGTACTAAAAAGCTAATCGCGCGTGTTAACAGAATATTCATGTGTAGAAATCATCACTCTGTTAGGAACAACAAGCGCCATGCTACGAGCTCGCACTTGCCCCTCCGCGCCGCGCTTAAGAGAGCAATCATAGGCATGGAGAGAGGTTCTACCGCGACGTCACGTTGCGGCTGGGGGGGGGGGGGGGGGGGGGGGGGGGGGGAGTTCTTTGACAACCAGAAGCCGCTTTTTTCTTGACCTGTACTCGAGTATAACGCGTCCGCTTCGCCTAAGCCTACTGGACAGAGTAGTCAGTGACGGTGCGGTTGCCGCTAGCGAAACCATAGTTTTATTTACAATGTTACTGTACATTGAAGAAGGGCTATGCGTAATCGTCTGTCTTGTACTTGAGGACGAAAATATTAATTCCGATCCATGCTCCAGTGCGCAGGTGCCCACGGAGCCAGAGTTCGCCAGTGCTCTGACGGAGCCTACGAGGTGATCCCTGCGGCCGCACGTCGGTTCAGACGCCGAACCGTAGCCTGTATTCAACGTACGCTTGAACGACCAACACGGAGAGGAAGCAGAAAAATACGCCTCTTATCCCCCCCCCTCAAAAAACAAAAAAAGAACAAGAAAAAAAAAGAGAAAAGAAATTGCTACACCCCTGCCGCTGCGCGCCCGTTTCTCTCTCTGACGCCGGCGACGTCTGCTTCCAACAGTGAAACGTCACAGACAGGCCACTAACCGCGTCACACTAGTGGCGATGTCGCGAGATGCTGCAAGCTCAGATGAGCATTTCCGCTTACTTTAGAAACATATTAAAATATCTTAGAGGCAGCGTTCGCCGCTAATACTCTGTCAGTATTGCCTTCGAATGCCCAACAACCAAGTAACACAAACATCGCGTATGAAATTTTGGTGTCATAGGACCTTTACGTGCCAACCTACCGGCATGGTCATCTACACGATCTGATGACCCCTGTCCAGAGCAGGACGAAGGACTCCCCCAAAGGTCTTGAAGTCACCTTATTTGCCCTAGCTGATTCCATTTTATTCCTGTGAACTTCCCAATTTTGTCGCTTTATATCTCACTGTCGGCATCCATCCGTCGGCATCCATTCGATTGTTCTAGTTAGCCACCCGTTGACTTTCTTACGCGCTGTATGCTAAGGAACGAAAATACTCCAAGGCCGAAAGTTACAGCGCTCCTACAATTTGAGCTCTACACAAATGGACACACATGCCACAATATATATATATATAAATATATTGTGACAGCTAAGTTGTCCGACCTTGATCGCTCTCAGCACGGGATAGGTTGTGGTGTGGTCGCCCCCGATGCCCACGGGAACGCAGCCGTGGCTCAGCAGACCCCGCACGAAATGCTCGATGTCGCTCATTGCACGCTTCGTGTCGTACATGGTGACCGGCACGTCCCCAACGTCGGCCACCTGGAGGGAGTCATAGGGAGCAGCGCCTGCGAAAAACATCGGCTCGCCGACATGCTCTTTGTCCGACCATGTTCAGCGGCGCCCCAGATGACGCGGAAGGTTCCCTTGCGGCGCATTCAAAATGCGCAGCATGGTGTTTAGAACGGAAGCCAGGTTGTTAAACGCCAACCACATGCACAGCCTTCCGACGTCGGCACGCCCATCACCGTGCCGATGTCGTGTAGCGTTCCGACCGCAATGTTTCCCATCTGGTTTCCCGACAAACTACGCAAGATGTAACATGGCTACGCTATAGGGTACATTCCTTAAAAAGTTAGGAGGAACTTAGTAACTGCAGGCAAATAGGGAGCAACTGCAGCTGTTATAACTAACCTTTTTGCGTCGTTACTATTTTCTACCTTTTTACTACCCACCTTAGTAAATAGCTATACATGCAAAGGGGTAGTAACTTGAGCCGTTACTATCAAGCGTTGCTAACTTTGTGCTATCTGTTTACTACATACGGAATTGTCGTTACTACCTAGCCTGCTAAGTCAGCAACGCTTCTCGATGTTGCGTTTTGAATAAACATGACGAAAATGTGCCCTGGACCAAGTAGAGAAGCACATACTTTTTGTTATAGTTAAGCAACCGAAACACTGCCTCGGCACCCTTCTGCTGTCGTAAAAGGGGAGTAGTATAAGAACTGAGTGATGAAATATGTTGCATTATTTTAGGAAATTTACACAAACAGGATTATTCTTCAATATGTTGGAATAACAGTCTTGTGCTACTCCATGACACACATATATGCAAGCAGCAAGGTATAAGAATCTTGGTCCAAAACATCGATTGTGTATCTAAATTCACGTCTGCTCACCGGTCCAACTTGTGCTACGCAAGTGCAGAGTCATATATGGTCTTGAAGCTGAAGTTGCGGTGTGTTGGTGTGTTTCGCGCAGAAGGCTTGATGTTCGTGTGCATGAGTATGTGTTCTCGTTAATCGTTCGTTCCTATCTGTATTCACAATTGTGATTACGCGATATAATTAGCGATTGTTGATTAGTGTAACAGTGCAATGCCACTCCAATTTTCTTTTGTCTGATACTATGCTTTAAGATAAGATCTGCTCGATGAGGCAATGCAAACACCACATAATGAACCAAACAGCTACGCCTATTTAATTGCAGTTATATAATGGCGATAAGGGTAGTCAGTTATCATTGTTGTTAGTAACGGCAGGTAAGTAACACTTGCTAACCGCAGTTACTAACGGCCACGGTGGTAACAGTCACTACCCTCACCGTTACTAACTGCGGCTACTAACAGAGCAGAACATATGTGACCAACTGTTATTACATAAAAGTTACAAGTGTAGTACTACCTTTTTTTAAATAGTGTAGCGGTATAACCTTACGCTAATATAGCCATGTTAGTTATCAGTTTAGTAAGAACACATGCTTCTTAGCCTGATTATCGTGCAGTGAAATATGGGCACGTCAACTCTGGGCGACATGGAAAACGTACAAAATATGCTGTGCATGTAATCGTCACTTGTCGTTCAAATCTATATCAAACCTCAAGTGCACGCCTCCGTATGAAGCATTGAAGGGGCGTACAATTTCTCGTATGAAGGCTAAAAATAACCGAGACCGTTTCAGTATAGATATTTAGGCTTGTCGTTGTATGTCATTTCTGCACGCCTGTAAGCTCAGACAGCACTGCGGCATTCTGCTCGTAAATATTCCTAATGGCATCAGAATTATTGCCACAGTGGCCGGTCAAAGAATTTGCACAAGCCAACAACGGCTGCACCAGAAAAACAAACAAACAAACAAACAAACAAACAAACAACAAACAAACAAACAAACAAACAAACAAACAAAAAGATCCTTAGCAAGTATTTCTTGGGAGCACAGCAGAACAACAGAAAGGTGCATAAGTTTGCCTTGAATACGGTGGAGCATGTGGTTTCTGGAGTACTAAGTTACGCCCCACATGCACGGCTAGGCTAGCCAAGTGACGTAGCCAGGTGACGTAATGGTCGCGCTGCGCTGCGATGAACATGTCTTTATCGAGTTGAACCAGTTGAACCTTGAGCGAGGATATCAGGAAGAGGCAAGTGACGAGCATAAAAATTTGGAATAAGCTGGTAGCTGGATCGTGTTTTTGCCACTTCCAACAGGCCGAGCTACATTCGCGCCATGATTATGAGTAACCCTCCACGCCATCATGTCCCTCTATCCTCTTGCTGTGTTCCGAACGCATCAGAAGAAGCAAAGAAAGGTCGACTTACGTGTGGATAATTGCGACGACGTGCCGTCTATTCAGTCCCGCTACATATTATCTACAGACCACACGTCAGGAAGCGACGGATCCGACGTACGATATTTTTGCCTACATTATTATTATTATTATTATTATTATTATTATTATTATTATTATTATTATTAGTAGTAGTAGTAGTAGTAGTAGTAGTAGTAGTAGTAGTAGTAGTAGTAGTAGCAACAGCAGCAGCAGCAGTAGTAGCAGTACTAGGATTAAATGGAAATCGGCTGTCCGGCTGTAGCCGCTACAGCCGGACAGCCGGACGCCATCCCTCATCACCCTGACTTCCTTTTGCCATATTTATGCTGTACTGTACCTGCTGCCAACGCGCTATGCTTCATCACCCTTTCCCATCCCCTTTCCTCTCCTCGTCACCCTCACTTCTCCTTCCCACCCCTTTGCTATCTACGCTATGCTGTGAAACGCATCCGCCTTTATGTAGTTGTGGGCTGACGGAACGAGCGCGAGAAAAGTAGTGCGCTGCGCAAATGCCGTGCGTTTCAAATACACGTGCAAATATTTCATGATAATTTTCTGCTGGCGCGTTACACCGAACGGCTGGCTTAAAGAGCTCCGCTCGTAATGCAACTGTATTACGAACGCTATAGATGCTAAATTTTACCTCCTGTCGGGTGTACGCAGCATGCATTCGCTGCCGGTGCGAGGCTGTAGGTGTTTGTCGAAGTCATTCGATTACAGAGGTATCAAACATCACTATAAATGCTATCATATGCCCTTGAACACTGTGCTGAACCACAACTACGAAGAGGGGAAGCGCTTAGAACAAATGTTGAAATATTCAGAATTCATTGCGCTGTCCAATGCGAGAGCTCGGTAGAGTAGTCCCGAGAAGGTTATAAGCAGCTTAGAACTTATCTTTCTTAAACGACTTAGGGCAAGTGCGCCCGACTGCGGGAGAGCTGCTGCAGGTGTCCCTAGACAAAATACACGCTAAAATACCTTGAAAAGTATGACACGTTTACCTTCGCTCGCAAAATAAGCGTAGGCCATTTGCAACCTCACTCACACAAAGCTGCATTAACACTCTAATTTCGGCTCTGCATATAATCAGTTTATTTTACAAAACTTTTTTTTGCGAACCCACAGGAAAATAAGCACCTCAGTGTACTCCTCTCGGCGCAGGTACCCTTTATATGAAAGTGCAGTTTAGTTTATTTTTAACGCTTCTAAATTCAATAACAACTCTATACTGTAAAAAAAAAATGCCCGTATATATGCATGTTTCGCTGCAAATGACGTCGAAAAACGATAGCCTTCTGCTGCCTCTTATACGTAACGCCCTCTTTTCTTCCCTCCCACCTCTCGCGCTATTCCCCTCCACTATCACTCCTCCCATGAAGAATGCAATGGAAGCTTTGCTGAGTTCAATTCAAATTCTCCGCGCTCGCCCAGCTCTCGCTCCATCTGTTGGGGTCTTTTATTACTGTTGGTTTATAGCCAGATACAGAGCCGCGGCTTCTGTCGGGTTGTTTTTTATGCGTAGCCTCTCTTCGACACCATTTATAACGCGCTGATTTTAACTTAAACACAGTAGAATGTGTATTCTTAGTGAAAATAACGCTGCAGATGAGGGTTATATGTATATACATTTTCCCTCAAATGGTCATGAGGGTTTCTATGCGCTGGATAATGTTAAAATGCGTGATTCTGTCCACCAGTGCTAGTAGCACGATTGGAGTGACAGACAGACAGACAGACAGACAGACAGACAGACAGACAGACAGACAGACAGACAGACAGACAGACAGACAGACAGACAGACAGACAGACAGACAGACAGACAGACAGACAGACAGTTTTTCACGCTTAGGTAGCCCAAGAAAGACTACTGTCTTAAAAATGTCACTCGTAGAGAAAAGCAAGAGACGCCTCTGTCCTCACCTGTCTCGGATTCCGCCTGCTCCGCGCTTCACTCGGATACGCGCTCGAAGCACCGTAAAAATTTGCAGCCGTTCACTTGTGTCATGTATGTCTGGCACACCCATTTTGTGCGTTTCAAACCGGGCGGAAGGCTAGATGTTCGGCTCGAATACGCCCAAGACGCGTGTAATGCGTCCTAACTCTAAGCGAAGGGTCTTTGCTGTGCAGTTAGGTGCATAGACGACCACTGTCGAAAGAAGACCGAACGATCACCGCGATTCAATGAGAGTACGTTGAAAGAAGCGCACATATCAAGTGTACCCACGGGTGGCCATGTTGTGCGGCCTGAGGAGCGACGACTCGCAGCGCACTTGGCGGGGACCGAAGCGGGCCCCGCTGCGGTTCGATGTGCCGCAGTCGAAGGGGACCCCGTACACTGCCACGTCCAGACCTGCAACACGCACAATTCTAGGCTCCACACACACACACACAAAAGAAGTTTCCGTCATGGTTGTCTTAGTTAATGAGATGGATGGAAGTATAATGCCATGCCAGGGAAAGTTTCCATCGCGAGGAAAGAAGAAAGCGTTGTTTCTTCGCTGTCTTAACAGTGTAAGATCGTAAACGTGCTTCACGTCGCTGCCAGAGAGCTTTGCTGTAGTCTGGCTATATTTTTCTCCCGCTTAGATGGTCGACGTATGCATGCGCTTGCGAACGCGAGGTGCATGCGGCAAGGATATGAAGGTGAAAAACACGTGCAAACCGACTGTCGCGGGTGGAAATTTTTATGCAACGCACGCACGCACGCGCACACACACACGCACGCACGCACGCATGCACACACACACTTTCGCCGCGCTGTGCACTGGCAATGGCGCTCGCCTGCTGAACTGAAAGAAGCGTGTTCGCATTTCGAAAGAATCTAAACGCTCCGCGTACTGTGCGATGTCAGTGCAAGTTAGAGGGACACTAAAGAGCAAAACAATTTTTCTCGTATGAATAAATGCGTCAAAAGCACCGCTCCCGCCTCGCGAAAGCGCTCGGCAAGCGAGAAAACGCGCAAAAAGCCTGGCGACGCCCGTACCGTCTTGCTGTGACGTCATAGATTTTGAATGCGTCAGGCAAAGCTCACATAAGTATTAACAGATAAAAATAAATTGCATTGTGTTTTTAAATGACGCGACAGCTAAAGAAGCGAATTTCATGAAATTCCGTGGGCCTATATATGTAGTCAAAATACGAAGGGAAGGAAGGAAGGGGAAAAACAGAAAGGCAGGGAGGTTAAATCAAAATACGAAAAATGAGTTTGAAATTCGTGACGTCATGCTTGCGTTGGGAAGCAGAGGTAGCGCCGCGAAATTACAAAAAAAAATATATATATATATAACTCTTACCTTTATTTTTGTCGTCTAATATTGCGCCCATTATTGTGAAACAAGCGGCGGTAGAATACCTATAAATAACAATCTATCAGTATAAATTGGCTTACATTTTCACTTCAGTGTCCCTTTACAGAACCGCGCGGGGTCGAAATTCCCGAAATTGTCGGAACCCTGCACAGCGGCATGCTTCATAATCCTACCATGGTTTCAGCACGCAATATCCAAGCAATCGTAGCGCGCTCACACACTCAACGGGAACGGGCAGAGTGCTGATGGAATATGCCAATAAGTGTACGAATTATGTAAAAAAAAAAAAAAAGCACCAGTCAACTCTGCAAACGAAAGGGAAGTCACACTGTTGCGCATGCAGAGGGAGGGCTCCTCAATCTTATTAATATATCTATGTTACTCTACAAACTAATTAGCGTGTGGCCTCCAATGCTATAGTATACAGGCGGCAGAGCTAAACATATAAGTATAGGTCGATTGTGTTTAGCGCATTTAACTTATCACTCGCCTACAACATGCGTTTGCAATGGCGTGCGAGCGATCTGAGTTGTCCACAATACTGCTATTCACTCACGATGCACTTGTCAAGCTGGTAGTGTCAAGAACACAGTGAGAACGCTAAGAGACATGTATACGGGTTGAACTAAAGTAGGGGGGGGGGGGTGTATTATGTGTTAGCTCGCAGTTTTCCGTAGTTTCCTCCGCAGTTTTCGCCAAAAAAATTTATCTGTGAAATACGAAAATAATTAGTGGCATTTATGATGCGCTTCGTTTTCCGCTAGCGCCGTAAATATAGGTTTGATAATGCGAGGTTGATTTCAGAACACCAGGACGCGTGTTTCGCGTATGCTTTCTTTTGCCAAGCCGTTCTCGCGATGCCAGTTTCCGAAGTGTTGACGGCTATGTCGCATCAAGGTTGGGTACAGAAATTTGGAGGACGCTTAAGAGCGGAACGATATAACCTCACTGGGTCCCGTTCGCACCGTCTGCTCATAAAACCTCCATTTTAATTAGTGCCTTCTCTATCATATGCCGGAAAAGGGGTTTTTATTCGAGTTTCCTCGTAACAGATATGTTTTCTCGTAAATTCAGACCGAAATATCATGTTTGTATAGGATTTAGTTAAGTCGTAGTTTACAGTTTCCTTGCAGGATTTTACCGTGAGGAATTCAGTTTTGTTCACTAACGCACCTGCGCCATGGCATGCGGATGGCATGCGTGGTTCGGGAAACGGCGGTAGTGGTGGTAGTTTGCGATGATTGTTTCCGCCATGGACGCCGACGCTGAATTTTCTGCTGTACGAGCTCCTTAACGCTAACGCGTTAAGACTACGAGTTTCCATGGTGACGTCAAGGATCTTCCTGGACGACACGGCGCAAACACCGATGGTGCAGTTTCGCGAGCGTTCCAAGAACGAGCATTACCGACTACCTTCGGTAAAAGTCAGCTTGTGTAAAATGACTTCAGTTGCCTGCATTGTACCCCACTGGTTAAAATATGTCATTTTTTGTTATTGTTCATGTCTATAGAAGGCAGCGAAACAGCCCATCACCATTCTCACTGTCCATGGATGGGGCGCGTTTCGGTGCTTGATAAACACGGTATTGGTACGGGAGGTAGATTGACCTGATGGACAGATTTTGCAATCAGTGTGCAAGCACCTTATCAATATTCCGTCTATACAAACAAAATGGCCTGCGCGTGAGGCAAATTTGTTCTTTGCGCAGTCATTGCTGTAAGTGCGTGCCTTCACACCAGTGTTGTACACGTTCCTCCAAAACAGGAACGGAAACTCGTTCCTCGTTCCTTCACAGTATTGTAACGAGTTCCCGTTACAAGTTCCTTAGGCAGAAAAGGAACGCGTTCCAGTTACATTTCGAAAATTGGAACGTGTCGTTACATTAACGTTACATTTGATTTCTAAAATTGAAAATTAATTCTGAGGCAAATTAAAGTGAAGATATTAAATCTCGTATCGACCTATGTATATTACTAGAATTTATGCGTCACCGGCGGCATATTATCTGGAGACAAAGAAATATCGAAAGAAACGCTCCTAGGCATATATTTTCAAGGAACACGGAACATACTATGGACAACTCCACTGCCACTTTGGCGCTAGTCTGTTACAAGTTCGGCACATATGGCACTTTCCACTTCAGTCTTCACAGGAGTAGCCAGGATACTGCGCCGCTGATGTGCAAATAGGCAGTTACTCACATGCACCAATTCATGTAACAGCGGTGCATCTGACGCTGAAAGCTAGTAATAGACATTTTGATTTAGGATAGCATATAAAGGTTTGTGCCTGACCCATGGCATTGCGCGCAAATACTCGAACAAGATACCACGATGTCGTCAGCATTCCCGGTCCTAAACAATTTTGCTCAAAATTGGTAGCCCTTGTACCATTTTAATAAGCTAATCGGCAAATCTGGATATATTGCTTTTACTTACGTCTCAGCGCTTTAAAGTATTTGTGATATACTGTACTTTTGTTAATTATAGCTGCGTTGAATGTATGCCCGTGTGAGGAATTTTGTTATTTCTATCTTGTGCGTTTACCGCCGAATTAAACAACGCGGGACTGTTTTCTTTTCTGCGTGGCATTAGGAATAACATTATGTGCGTGTTCAGTACGGAGGCGCACTAGACTAAGGCAAGGGTGAAATGCTGTTGTGGTGCAGGAAATAAATACGAAAATAAATAGCCTTACATGCATAATTTGACGGGACGCCAACCGAAAATGACCCACACCACACAAGCATAATTGACACGACATTGGTATACAGCAAATGAGGCTGTACAGTAAAATGGACGGGGTGCTGTGCGTTAAAATGTTTGGTTATTCCTGTGTAGCTAACTCTTTAGTAGCGTAGTAATGATAGCAATGAAACTTTAGATTTTATTAGAAACAAACTGGGCATCACCGACCATAATTAACCAGCGATGTTATCTTCGCTCAACATTACAAACACGCACGCACGCACGTAAGCATATTCAGCACACGTTCGCATGAGCACGTGTATGAGAAGCCTTTCGTTTCTGCTTTTTGCCGAGGGCATAGGGCTGTTGACGCTAGAGTAAGCCGCGGCCCGTTCAGTTCAACTAGAATACTTTGAAGAGATTGACGTACAGAGTGTCTTACAAGTATGGACTACCATGGCCGCAACCGCGTTCTCAGAACCAATGCGGGGAGAGGCGATATAGTAATGCTCACGTTGACAGTGTTTTAGTTCTGTTTTAGTTCTGAGGGAGTCCTGTCGACGGGATCGTATGTCACGAAAGGAATTTCACTGTAGCATGTATTTCCTCCCGCGTTGCCGTGCATCCATACAGGGCTGGTTGACGGCCGTAAACTATTTGTCCAGCGGCCATAGTAAGCGGCCACCATCAGGGAGTAGAGGGATAACCTGACGTCGTGTAGCCGCACCGAAGAAGGGGAAGCATCACCCTCGTCGAATCATCGAAACGCAATACGCTGGCGTTTTCGTGCGTGATTTTCTATGAGGGAGTGATAGTGGCAGCAGAAAAACGGGGACTCCAGGGAGGGCTTGTTGTAGCCCAGAATATCCTCCCTGCATGATGTGCTGCGTATGTGCGATTATCGTGGAGTGGAACGTGTATAGAAGGAACGCCGTTCCCTTTGCCGTTCCTTCGTAAATGTAACGCGTTCCCGTTACAGTTCCATCAATCCTAAATGGAACGATGGCGTTCCTTCGTTCCTCCCAAAAGGAACTCGTTCCAGGAACGTCGTTCCTTGGAACGACGTTCCGTACAGCACTGCTTCACACATAACCCGAGCGCATGCAAGTCAGCGTTTGTCCTTTAAATGCGAAGCATATTATATCTATCTATCTATCTATCTAGTTAGCCGCCTACGTCTCGGTGCTCTCCTGGTCGTCTCGTTCGCCTGATATACCGATATACGCGAACATTTCCGTGGTGGAGTACAAATGCATGAAGAACATGGATGACTGATCCTTACACCATTAACATGATCCACTCGTCGTGTACGTCACGATTAACGATACTGTAATCATGTGTGGCTCATACCCGTAGTGTTCGGCCTGCTGTATGCATGTATGCACCACAGGTTTTTGAACTTTATAACAGCCTATGTGAATCAAGGACCAACTAATATATCCAACATGTCACTACAACACACTTAAAAATGAGAAAGGCACACCCTTTGTCGTAGCTCGCGATTGAGATATAAACCTAGCAAGCACGCAAGCGCACACACGCAACCTTCCAAGCAGTAGGGGGCATCGAACCCGGGCCCCCGATGTGCCAAGCAAGCACGTTACCACTAGGCTGCGGCGGCTCCTCCCTCGCGGGTATATACAGTAAAGTAAACCTATTACACCGGCACTATAGTGGCCCGCCACGGTGGTATAGTGGTTATGGCACTCGGCTGCTGATCCTAAGGTCGCGGAATCGGATACCGACAGTGGCGGCTGCATTTCGATGGAGGCGAAATGTTGAGGCCCGTCTGCTGTGCGATGTCAGCGCACGTTAAGGAACGAGCATTACCGACAACCATTACCAGGTGGTCGAAATTTCCGGAGACCTCCACTACGGCGCCTCTCATAACCATATCGTGGTTTTGAGGCGTAAAATTCCACAAGTAGATCAATCAATCGAATCTTATGATACGCGCGCCAGGGCACCGTAGCGTGCGTTTTTGTCTTCAGAAAAACAAGCCTGTGTGGTGCACCGACATGACTGCCAGTGTCACGTCTTACCATGAGCTACCATTCGGTCGCCATGGTGCTGTTTGCGTTCCTAGTTAGCCCACGCTAAGCGCCATGCTCTTTTCGCGAAGACCTTAAACGAGAACACTTGGCTTAATATCAAGCAATTTGTCATAGGCAATTTCATCACTGATTGCTTCGCATGACACCGATTCCCACAATGCGCGGGATCTGCAGAACGTTTTGCTCTGTGTTTGATTTATAAGGACATGTATGTATGTATGTATGTATGTATGTATGTATGTATGTATGTATGTATGTATGTATGTATGTATGTATGTATGTATGTATGTATGTATGTATGTATGTATGTATGTATGTATGTATGTACACGAATACCTTACAGGCTACGCGCAGGAGTATGATTTCAGGGGGACTACACAAATTTCAACAAATACACAAAAAGAACTAAAAATGTCAGAAACTCGGCATCATACTATGGCAAATTATAACATATAATCGTTTAACATGGGAGTAACATTACAATAATAAACAACTTGGTGTGTAGCACAAATTTAAGTGCGCCTAGGTGACGTCATTATATAAAACATAGATGGTTGAAATTTTATTCCAAAATGCCACAGGGCCATAAATACTGACGGCATCAGCAGGGAGGCTATTCCATTGCCCAAATTGACGTGGAAGCATAGATGCATGAAATACTTGGGTGCAGCTGATAAAGACAAGTAAACCTACTTTTATTATGAAGCCTGCGAGATATGCTTTGCAGATTTCGCAGTGATAATGTATTTACATGCGCGCTATATTACTCTATGCAACAAACAGAGAATTCCTATCTGCTTACGCGGCGATAATGATAATAAGGTCTACAATTTAGTCGCACTGTACTGGCAGTTAAAATCCCGAAAGATGGGTCGTACAGCGTTGTTTTGAGCAGAATAGCAAGTGGGTAGGATAGACTCGGTGGATGACCAAAGGGATGATGCATATTCGAGTGTATTATTATTATTATTATTATTATTATTATTATTATTATTATTATTATTATTATTATTATTATTATTATTTGCTTTTGTTGTTGTTTATTAGTATTTTCTTCTGTAGAGTGTCCTTATATTGTTTCTTGGTGTCTTTTGCGTGTGCCAGTACAAAGAACTTATGGTTGTTCCTGGGCATGTTAATAAACTTTTGATTGATTGATCGATCGATCGATTGATTGATTACGAAGTGGGCTTGACCTTGAGGCATAGTTCATGGCGTGCGTGTGTTATATATGTGCTGCAAGGCCTGTGTTGTGTATCACCTGAAGCACTGTCTTGTGAAATATGTTCGTGTACTGGTCGAGGCACCGTAGCGGAGGCCTACGTGCTGGTATGCGGTAGGTTAGACCAGTTACACGTAGAGAGTTACGTAGAGACTACTGCCGGTGTAAGGGATGCCATGACGCGATGTCTCGTAAGCCCAACTTCCTCCGCCCTATTAAGGTCAAGAGGGGGGTGGAACGGAACGGAACTGAACTTTATTTGGTCCTGAGAAGAGCGAGACCCCTAAGGGGGCTCGTCCGCGGGCCGCGTCCACGACGGGACCGGGAGGCGGAACTCGGCGGAAGAGCAGACACACGGGGGATAAGAGCAAGTGTGTTCTGTCGGAGAAAGTTCTTACGGGCACGGAGGGAGGTGAGGGGGCTAAAGTGAGGGGGAGGAGGATGGGGAATCTGGATTAGGAGGGTAGTGTGCTTGCTGGTCGAGAGCAATTTTTTTAGGGTTCGCCGCACGTACTTGTACCGAGCGTGCCTTGACGCACGTAGCTGCTTTACCATTCATGCCGTGTGTGGCCTCGAATATTTCCATTGCCTTGTGTACCTTTTAGGGGCGAAGCTCCTTAAAGCGGCACCCGTTCGTCCCTCGTAGTCGTAGTCGTAGTGCGTAACAAGTCTTACGCTTTGACCTCCAAGGTGGTGCCGGTGGGAGATTTCTCCTGTGCGTTGTTGAACAATAAAAAAAAATCGCAGCGTGCGCGTTAACTAAAAGCCAAATTCTTCTGTCTCTCATTCCCCATTAGCAGCCATTGGCATGTTCCAGTAGGAAACGTTAGTAGAAGTAGAAGTGTTAAAAGCCGACTTCTGCTGTCTCTCATTCCCAGTAGCAGCCATTGTTTACCTCCAAGGTAGTGCCTGGTGAGATTTCTCCTGTGCGTGATTAAACAATAAAAACTTTGTTCAAAACGCCGTTGATTGATGAAATAAACCAACGAAAGACGCCAGATGTTTTCTAAAAGCAAAACGAAAAGACGCCAGATTTTTCTAAAGCAAAACGAAAAGACGCCAGCTGCTTAACGAAAGACGCCAGATGTTTCTAAAGCAAAACGAAAAGACGCCAGCTGCCTAACGAAAGACGCCAGGTAAAGCAATGGTTTTCATCTGCAACCAGTGCAAGAACCACTTAGCTTACATTTCACCGACCACAAAGCGGTCATAATGAAAGGACAACGGAAACCAGCAATAAAAGTTTGATAAAACATTTCATCAATCGTTTCACGTCATTTTTATCGGGCGAATTAACGGAAGAAATTTCACGGTTTAACCGATGATTACTTCCAGGAGCTTCGCCCAATCTCATCATCATTCACCTCGTGGATCTGCCGTCAATTTTTTTAGGTTCTCGTATAGCCGCTAGAGAGTAGGTGAGTGTATCTACTTGTTTAGTTTTAGGTAGCTTAGGAGTGGCAATCGAGTTGTGAAGGAACAAATGTGGAAATGCCTGGCACGCTAGTTTGCCTGTCAAGGAAGGTGTCGCACAAAGATTACCTAGCGTGCGTGATGTCATGGCAGTAATTTTCTTTTAATGTGTGTTGACCAGCAAGAATTAGCAGAGAAGTAAATGCCAAGGCACTTGTGGGTGGCAGTTAACATAATGAGATCATTGTTAAGCGTGTACGTGTATTAAGTGCTTTCGACAGAACGTCACTGGTTTGTGTTTGTCAGTGCTAACTGTTATATGCCAACTCGAGCACTAGAAGGCGATTTTGCAAAGTGCTGCTGTAGTACCAGGGGATCCGCGTGTGTGATAAGCTTACGGTGTATATATTATGCAATCGTCGGCAAATATATGGGATGGAAGGCTATTAATGTAGATGAGATATATTAAAGGATTAAGTACGCTGCCTCAAGGAGCACCAGGAGTGACGTCATATAACGAAGATCAGGTGCTGGTAATTTAAGTAAACTGGTAGCGTAAGGATATAACTAATGCCGGAGCCAAGACAGTTAAAGAATCAAGGGCGACAGTTTAGCAATAAACGGGAACCTGCGACACAATTGGAAGCTTTGCGAAATGGCACTGTGCTACAAAATTAAATCTACGCGATCGACATGCTACGTACGTTTTTTTTTTTTTTTTGCCTTTATTACTTCACAGTCATCACATGAAAGCAAGCGGCTAAATAACACCACATAGAGCACTGAAACAAAAAAAGTGTTCGTTCTTTCTTTCTAGACTGCAGGTTCATTGCACTAGCGATAAAACTTTATTGTCGGTACTGGGAGTGATGGTTAAACAAATGCCGCGCTTCGCAGCGCAGGCGCATCACAGAAATGCTTGACGTAAGTGACAGCGCACGCGCAAACAACCGAGTCACGAAGTGGCGGGTAACAGAAAGCGTGAGCAAGCCGGCTGACACAGCGTCGCGCATTTCGCGCGCCGTCGATCGAGTGTTTTCCGGTCGGGGGAAGGGGGCTGCGTTCAACACTCACCGTGCGCCGAGGCAGCGTACGGCAGTCGCATGAACGTGGCTATACCGCCCGGTCGCGGGCAGTCGTTGCCCGACAGCGGCTGGTTCAGACTGGACCCGTGCCGTCTCCCTGGCACATCTCGCAGGTGTCCGGCCAACCGCCGAACCAGCAGGAGGGCCCTCAGCGCACATTTCGCCGGCTGTTGCTGCTGCATCGGCAAGGCAAACCTGCGTCAGAACCTCGTTCGTGCGTGCCTACTGCAACCTTGGTGCCTACTGCGTGCGCGCAAACCGCAACACAAACAGCTTCTGGCGTGATGCCGCTCCTCGCCCTCATTGCGTCGCACGCCGCCAAGCGACGGCGTCCAACCCACAGCTGGACGGACGCCCGCTTTTTGGGCAGCGGGGCGGAATGTGCGACGCGGTCGTTAGACGGTGTTTACGTACGCGACACCACACCTGCTCGCGCTCGTCCGATAACGCGCGCCGATAAGCTTATAGTCTGTTGAGGCGGCTTGCATCAAACACAGTGCGTGCGTCCTCACGCGCACACTACTGGCTGGGTGTTGGCGCTAGCATCCCTCAGTCAATCGACTATTGTTGTGGATGAAATAATTATAAACTAGAGCATGTATTGCACAGGCGTCGCATGCTTTACTTTTATCTTAGTAGCCAATTGGCGCTCACCGCGACAGAATCCAAGTGAAAGAAAACGCTGAAAAAAAAAAAAAATTCGATGGAGTCGGAAGTTTTCAGACCATCACAACGGCGTGTACGGTGTCTTTGACACTTGAATGTCTGTGTTGCTCAGAGCAGAACATTGGTATCGGCACTTTAACTGGTAACTAGTCTCCGTGGTGTAAGAAAACTGGGTACCAGTCTTCTTACTTTGACTGGTAACCAATTCGCGCGTGGTGTAAGAAAACTGGTTACAATGGCCCGTATTCACAAAAACAACTTACGACAAAAACGTTCGTAAGAGAAAATTTCAGCCAGTGCCGGTGCTGGACATAACATTAGAGAAGCTGACCGGCCAATGACAAAACGCACTCACGAAAAAGGAGTTTTGTCAATTCGCCTCCAGTTTTCTCACATGGCGAGGAAAACGGTCGCCCAGGCGTAAAATATCTTTCCTCCAAAGTTCATGGCCGGTGATAAGCACGCCTGGCAGTCTCGGCGTTATCTTGGAGGAAACGAGCACCACGCGTTTATAGTGCCCTGTACGGCTGATAGTTCACACCGAGATAGACATAGTTCACACCCGAGAGGTAGGTAGGGGTTAAACGGGGTCGGACTGGACAAGCTGGAACCCATAGAAAGAGTCTGTAACCTAACATGTCCCAGCATCGTACACAGTAGCGTAACATCGATCATCACATCAACTAGAAAATTCACGCATTGACTTTTAGTGCAAAAAAGCTCGGCGCTGTCCGCTTCACGCTTTTTTAAATGTTGACATTTCACTGACGTAGCAATATCGAGAACAACTTATTTAGCCCTATTTCAAAGTCAACTATCATGCATTGGATCTTGAGACCACACGCACGTTTCTTGTAGAAAATCAAATCACTTTACATTTTCGCATTTCAGAATAAGTTGTGAATATGGCGCCTTCGTTGCACCACTAGTAAAGGATGTGTACGTAGAAAAACGACTTTCTAGTGTTTGCACTTCCTTATGGAACCATCTTCCAGTCAAGATAAAACAAAATAAAGCTCTTCTTGTGATGCCTAAACATTATTACAATGAACTGCATTGGAAGTTTTAATTCATGTTTTATACAGTAAACTGATGTACTGTTAAACTGATGTGTAAATGTAGGCACCGAATGTTTTTATTTCTCATGTTTTGTATGCGAACATGATGATCTAAAAGTAGAAATGTGTCGTCTGCCTGTAACTCTATTCAAGTAATTGTACCATGTATTTATACTGACACGATGTTAACGATCCAGATGCTTATGAGCATGTTTTTTTTTTTTTATGACCATGTCCGGTCTAGTAAAAGTTTCATTCAATGCTATATTATACTATAGCATAGTATCGTACAGCATAGTACAGTGCAGTACAGTATGATAAGAATATTGTTAGGTTTCGACGGCCTTCATCTGACCCGGGAGCTCGGCCAGAGTGTCGGAACGGAACGAAAAACGAAAACGAAAAAAACGATATTTTTGACCGGAACGAAAACGTAACCGGAACGTTATTTATTATTTCGTTCCGGAGCAAAAACGAAATATTTTTTATCGTTTTTCGGTTCACAGGAAAACTTTACGATCCGGAACAACCGAGGTCATGCAACGTGAGCAATAATGTATAACTCAGGGTTCAACGTCAGCTCGCATCTCGGGCAGGTATTTCAAGGGAAAGATGCGTTGAAATAATGCAGGAAACCAAGAAAGTGGCAACCATAGCTGTTTGTATTAAATTCAAGTGGAGTTTCGCGTGCCTCTCACACAGGCCGTCGTGGAGAGGGCTTTGTCGTCGCTTATGTGTTGAAATTTTGAGACGAGCGCAAAGAGCGGCAACCGGAGCTGTACATGTTAGCACAAGTGGCCCTTGGTGTGCCAGCCACACAAGTCAGCGTTGAGAGGGCATTTTCGGCACTCAAGTTCGTTTTGTCAGAGCAGCGGTCTCGCTTATCGTCGAGTACACTTGATGACCTGCTGCTTCTGAAATCGTGTGCCCCCCCCCCCCCCCCCTTGACGAAAATTCGGGATTCAAACTTGAGGAAAAATAAATACCATGTTTTTGTTGTGTTCTTGCTTAGAAACTTTTTGCGACTTTCCTCATAGTCACACCCTGGCTTTGGGACGTAAAACACCAACAATTATTATTGCATTTTTATGTATTAGTTCAGTATTTTTTGCTGTTTTCAAAAGGTACTTTTAATATTAAGTATATTGTTCGTTCTTATTATTGAAAAAAAAAAACGTTATGAACCGTTACGGAACGTTTAGTTTTCGTTCCGGAACGAAAACGGAACGGAACATTTTTTCTGTGGAACGAAACGAAAACCGGAACGAAAAACATTTCGTTCCGACACCCTGAGCTCGGCAGAAGCTCACCAGAGCAGCCCATACTCGATGATGATGATACAAACAGGTGATGAAGAGGATAGGCAATGAAGGGGATGGTGATGATGGTGGTATTATACAAACGAGGACGGTGTGCGTAACGAACGCCAACAATAGTATTTGTTTGACAGCAGTGCTTGCATTATCTTAGAGAGTACATTAATTAGAAGTAAAATGATCCGGAAACTTCACAAACAGGACTTTGCGGTTATACCACAGCATTGCTGCGACCACTATGGCGTCGTATATTTTATTGTACACTCTCGTACTATCTACTGCACCTTTCTTGTAGGCGCAATATATGTGGAATATGCTGTATTAGTAGGTTAAGTCTTCGCTTATGCTTGGGCATAAGCTAAGTCTTAACCAAAAGAAAGTAAAACGAACCCGCAAGAAATCTTCACACACTAAGCAGTTGCGCTTGAGCAACAGGTAGAGTTTCATTCTGAATTCTGCTCTTGTGGAGCTGGTGACGCGCAACATAAGCAGTTGATTTCGTTGCCAGTAAAACATGGTTTCATGGACCTTATTGCGAGCACTGAGAAACCTTCCATGATAAACTTCAAGTGTACCTTCCTTGGAGACACACTGATACAAACAAAAAATGCATATTTTTTGTTTTTTTTTTCCAATTTCTTGTTTGATTGTTGACGTATCACTACCCAACTTTTTCTATGAATTTGAGGTTGCGGGAGTTGTAATGACTCCGGATATTATGGCACTCGCCTGCATCTCTTGCAAAAGGCACGCTGTCTTTTGGAAAAACCGTTAAACCCCACAAATCAATCAATCAATCAAAAACCGTCCACAATGCTTAGAACCAGCAATTCATACGCACAGTGATGCCATTGTTTTTTCTTACTTGGCTGGCTTCCTTGAGGGCCCCGAAAAGCAACCTTGTGAAATGTCATGGAAACAACTTCGCCAAATATTTTCGACAACCTTACCAACTTAGCTTGCGCTCTAAAATGAATATTACAAATATTTACATAATTGAACCTTACTCATTATTTGCATTCCCCCATCCCCCTCCCACCCCCCCCCCCCCAAAAAAAAGAAAAAAAGAAGAAAAGGTTTTAGTGATTGAAGTCAACTAAGAGACGTCTACATGTGGTGTCATTAGCCTAATATAAGTTGCACAGTTCTTAAAAGCCTATCTCAAGCTAGGCCAAACACTTCGTATTTGAAAGAGCTTAACCATTTATATAATTTAGATGCCGTGCAAATTATTTGCGTGTAATGCGCACATTCACATCCTCGGACGAAGACAAGTCCACTTGTCGAAACGTTGGCTCCAGCGACATTCCCTGTTCCTACACCGTTTTTCGAGGTCTGTTCATCGATTCAAGCCTCCATCTTCCCCTGAGCTTCTCGTCTAGTTTTCACATTTATATAGAAAGAGTTCACATTTATAGAAAGGTTTGGGTGAGGAGACGTCAAGAGTGCTGGCCACCTTCGCACATACGAGGTGGATGTGTTACCGCAACGGCACATGTTGCGTCGCCAATTGGGGTGAACCTTCTCCTTGGCATCTCGTGACAAAGCCTCGGCTATTGGCAAACGATGACCACGTGAAACAAAATGCGGTTGTGAACCTAGTTCCAGGGTGAGGCGACCTGTATTTTACAGTATTCATCTATTTCAGCATCCACGCAGAGAGTTAAAAGGGCCGCTTATGTACTTTCATAGCCAGAGATACCGTCGCAAAACAATTATTTAAATTTGTTTCTTTTCTACTTCAGCGATGGTTTCATTAGTAGCACGTTTTGCATCGAGAAGCGCCCAATATAGCAATACACTCGAAGTATATACTGTTGCGTGTCCATTTCGCTTCTGCGGTCCGCATGCACCATTTGCCCACTTTTGCGTTCATGCTCAATAGATTCTCGAAATTTTCTCTTTCCTTTTCGTTTCAGAAGTGCCCCTCTTGCGTTGCAGGCTGTTAAAGCGACACGTTCATGAAGGCAGCTGTAACAATTATTTAAAAAAAAGAAAGTTGTAATAAAGAAGTCTGTAAAAGAAACCTAAGGATATCCCGCCAACATGATACTTCTTGCGTTTTCTTCAGGCAAGGTAATAACCCTGCGGACATACCGCATCTGCTGCTGCGGTGTGGCAGCTGCATGCATCTAGAAAATGTGGATCGAACCTCCTGGCTGTAACTACAGAAGTCTGTGTTCCGCACAGCAGTTCTTGCAATGTTTTGAAGAAGTACGGGAGCGCAGGCTGGAGATGTCCTTGAAAACAGTGAGGATTCGGTGGCTTACAAATGCTACTTGAAGTGACAAACGGGGTCACCATGCATTCACTGTCATATAAGGGAACAGCGACGTAACTCAAGAGCTGCCATCTTTCGAGCGCCTACTCTTGCGCACACTGTACCGTATACACGAATGACCAGTATTATGCTCTCTTTCTGGACGCGGCATCACTAGGACACACACACACACACACACACACACACACACACACACACACACACACACACACACACACACACACACACACACACACACACCTTCGATTATGGCGGCCTTGCGCGCATCAAAAGCGCCCCTATTCTGGTTGACAAAGACGGCGGCGATATAGCGGAGTGCGTAGTTTGGGTGTTGTGGGGGGAGGCGAGATGATGCGCATTCCGCGTGATGATGCTGGATGGCCCATGACTGCTGTTTGGTGCCCTTCTCCCATTTGACCTCCGCCATTACGTTTCACTGCCGCACCCCGGAGTCGCTGGGCGCCAGAGGCCGCCTGCATTAGTCGTGTTTGCGCTTCTGCGCCGCCCCAAGACAAAAGAATCGCTCGCATTCCAGGACCCGACGACCAATGGCCGCGCTACTGGGCCAGATCGACTCGGAGCGGTTTATTAATCCCCGAGTTGTATACAAGGCAAAGGTGCGCAGAAATGAACCGAACGAACGCCAGAAAGCCAGAAGTCTCGAAGGATGGCGGGCTAAATATCGTCAGAGTTTTGGCAGAAATAACAGAGACCCGACAGGCGAGAGGGCGAAGAAAAGAAGCAACAAGCGCTCGCCCGCGCGCACGTCCAACAGGTACGCGGCCGCCTTTGTCGTGCCTCTCTTGAAATTCCACAGCGAGAGAGACGGCTCTCCGGGATATTAACTCGGCGCATGCGAACGCCGGATTTATTCTTCTCGGCGTCGGCAGGGGAGAGTGTGCGGGGGGTGTGAGCTCCATGAAATGAAATCTTGCAAACCGTTTTTTCTGAAGGACATGGACTTTCATTTTCTCTCCCCCCACCCCCCCCCCCCCCCCCTCGTCGACACCCTTGGCAGAAAGGGCGTCACACGTTGTAAACTTATAATCTTTCGATGACAACATGGCAGAATGTTTCATTATAACCTCGGTGTTGTGCGCAATACCGCCGGGCGTGCGGCCGAAAAAGAGGAGCAAAGATGACGCCCCGAATTCTATGTCACGGAGCAAGGCGAAGGAACGCTGTCAGCGAGTAGCGCGCCCGGCCGTGAGCGCCCCCTTTCGCGGACGAATTAATCGTCCACGGGGGCTGGCCAGGACCAAAGGTGCCGCACGTGGATGATTCTTGGCCTTCAAGGGCCCCAGACTTAGCCGCGTGCGAGGCAGAGCAGGCGACGCTCCTCGAATGCTCGCAAAGCAAATTAATTTGCACTGGGCGTACAGATATGACTTGATATGGGCGTACTGCACACACAGTCTCTTGTCTGCGTCAATTGATAGTCTGTTCCATGCAGCACTACGAGATGGTTTTGTTCAAGCCCTTCAGCATTACCTGAAGTAATGAAAATTAATGAGAGTCGGTGCACGGACCTTTTAAACGACGCTGTTGGACGGCACTTGAGGAATGTCACACGTTTGCGTAAGGGCGCATCCAATCGCTTCGTCGCTGAATGCCGAGGACGCGCGGTAAGCATATAGACAAATGGCCGTGAATTCCTTCCCGTGCACACGCCAGACGCTTACTGGTGTATCTACACAATTGCAACACGTCCCTACCACACGCGTTGCAATTATATTGTATGCGTGTTGTGGCGCAGGCGAGCACAAGTTTCAACTGATAATCAGTGAATAACCCATTAATTAATCGCAATATGTACTAAACAACCTTCAGGTTAGTTATTTTGTAACGATCGAGCGCGGTAGTTACGTAATGTTGCTGAAAATTTCTTTGACTCGACATTGCTGTTTCAGGGCGGCAAACGCTAGCAGTGCCCAGGGGCGTGCTCTTTTGTTTCATATCTTTTTAATCATGATCACAGTACGTGAGAACCAATCTCCCTAGCGTTCGCTTCTCTTTTTATAATTATATACCTTCAGTCTTCGCAGAAAAGTATTCCTTTATCCTAAATTTGATTATCAAATTTGTACTACAATTTCTTGTATTTTTTCTTAGTAGTCCTCTCCCGCACAAATCTCTTTTTCCATTCATGACCGATCCCCAGAGTGGGTTGCGCCAAGGTATCCAAGGACCAACCAACCAACCAACCAACCATCCCTTCGACCAGGCTAGAAGGTCGAGTACGGTTCTTCTTCGTATTTTCGCTACATTCGTTCTCGTGCCGAAACCCGCCCGCTCATCTAGCCCCTCGAATTTCGGCAATGGAACTGCTTCGGACAAAGCGCCGCTTCGTCCGCACCGTGATTACCAAGGCCATCTCGGAACTCAGCACCCTGCTCGAGGATCCCACAACACCGACTGGGACGCTTGAGAACCACTTCGCCTTCATCGATCACAAGAACTCGGAACTTGTGGCCTTCGACAACGAGATCCAGGCCACACTCTTTGAAACTGACCTGGAAGCAGACATGGCCACATCTTTGGAATACGACCGGAAGGTGAGCTTCGTCAAGTCCGATGTTCGCCGCACCAGCCAGTCGCGTCCGCCACCCCTACCCATCTCCTTCACTATACACCGCGAGACCACTAGTCGTGCCGCTAGCGTCGTCACCAGCGCAACACGCCCCGATTTACCCATCGCGGTGCCTTTCGACCCCAGCACCGACCTTCTCCTGCGTCGTCCAAACCACGGTGCATCGCCATGCGGACATGACCTCTCACTCGTCCGACGCACTCCCAGAGAAGATTGCAGCCCGCGCAGTTCTGTGAAATGCCAATCAGGGGCACCACGTTCGCACAGCCTGCCATTCGCACCAGCACCGATGATGCAGAGCTCTCTAACACTTTTGTGACGTCGACAGTGCAACGACCAAAGCCTCCCATTAGGCTTTCGTTAACTACAGTGCCTGCTGCAGGGGCGTCCACCACGACATCATCGCCTTCATCACGTCAAGATTGTGTCATCATTTCCTTCTCGCACTGCTGGCAAAGTTCGTAGCCGACTTTCGCCTCAATGCCCCCGAAGATCATGAAGGACGGCGAGAAGGAAAAGCGAGCACCACCTTCGTCTGGATTTTCTGAGTGTTGTGCCAGATGTCACTCGTCGAACAGCAGGGGACCTACATCGATGTCGCGGCTTGAGAAGAGACACTCAACCTCTTCGTATCGAGAGCAGCGAAGCAAGAAGCCCAAACGATGGTTCGAAGCTGCCCAGTAACACCAAGGAAGGACATAAGCACACCGTGCCTCCATTCAAAAACCAGAAGTTGTCAAGCAACGTGGTTGCCCCTTCCTCCGGACTCAGCCTGCAGCTAGAAGGACCACTTGCCCCTCAAGATAAGCCTCCTCCCGCAGTTACACCTCCAGCGGCAGCGCCTTCCCTGATCGACTAGCAAGCGCCTCACAAAGTTGTCGGATTGCACAAGCACATCTTGCGTCTACGATCAACTCACAAGACGGCAACAGGCTTCACGACGACTTCGAGTTGGAGACGACGCCCGGGAGTAGGAGGACAATTAGACCTTGGTGATCTGGAAGTTATGTCGCGCGACGGAACTCCCCCCCGATCACGTCTGAGGAAGGCATCCCGTCTCAAGGTTCGCGCTCTTGAAGCACGCAGCCCTTCGCAAATTCGTCGGCGGTGGGAGTATGTTGCGAAACAAAGAAGACGAAGGGGTGGCTAACGCGAGCAGCGGCCACGGGCGGGCTCGCGCTATAGCTCGGCCATTCCTTCGACCAGGCCAGACGGTCGGGTCCGGTTATCCTCCTTCGTATTTTCGCTGTAATTGCTGCACTATCATGCATGCGCACCCACACAGCCGTTTCACATAGGAGTTACGCAAGCTGTGCGTTGCGTGTGCGGCAGCTGCGGCAGCAGTGGTGACGGAGATATTAAAGCTACACGAGGTCAGCGACCGTGCATATAGCTTCATTTTTCCTCCACTAAGGTCGTCGTGTGTAGCACGTGACATGTGCACAGTTATTATACGAATTGCAGAAGCTTCATTCACTTTCTCTGCGAACACCAGAAGCAGGCACGCCAGTCACCGTCCGTGGCGGGTTGCTGGTAATTAGTTGTAAGTATAAAACACATAAAAGAATCAGTCCCTTTTGTGGATGACGTGTTCTCATTCGGTGGTCGCGCTCATACCAGAGCAAGCATTACGAAAAGCGCATCCTCACGACCATGATATTAAGCGCCGTGTACTTAAGCTATATGCATGGGAAGCGCTCGTAGACATTGGATCGCTTGCGGTATAAACACAATGCTGAAGAATCGACAAGTGGGCAAGTTGCAACTCGTTACACATGGTCAGCGCAAAAAACGATGACACAGGCAGGAAAGGACACAAACCACAGCGCTGTCTCAGAACTGCTATTTAAGCACACGCCTATTTAAATCACGGCACGTGATTCCACGTCGATGATCTGTGGTCGACTGACAAAAAGATTTAGAATGTGCTCGCAAGTACAGTCTCTGGCATGGTGATGAAACGATTTTAAAAAATCCCTGTCATGCACGACTATTGAACGCATTCTTACACAACGAGCGCCTTGATTGCTATACGTGAAAAAAACAAGCAGTAGCTGCATAGGTAGAGGTGCATCCGTATTCACAACAGCGACGACGACGGCAATTTATTATTATTATTATTATTATTATTATTATTATTATTATTATTATTATTATTATTATTATTATTTGGCATGTTGGCATGTAAACACGTACGTACAAGGACATGAAGGAAATAGAGCAAGCTGGCAACTGCCACCGAGAGGGGCACTACGCCTGCCTACTCTTTTTGGAGAAGGAAATGGAGGAGAGGAAGAGAGGAAAGAAAGATGAGAGAAAACATATGAAACGTAAAAACACGAATACGCAGACAAAACACAACAAAAACAAAATATGTGGCTATAAACGAGACGCCAAGCCTGTAGCTTCCAGAGACGTTAATAAAGCTCGATGGGCCTGGTCCCGTCGAGCAGCAGTCCCCTTTGGGAACAGGCAGTCGTCATCGGTCGCGCACTGCAAACCAAGACGTCTACGCTAATTAGCGATGTACGCTGCGTAACGTATGCGGGACTCTCTAAAATAAGATATCCAAGTGTCTCACATGATCCACAGGATGGGCATGATGGACTGTGAACACGGCCTTGACGGTGTAAGCGTTCGCGCAGCAGAACAGAGCCAACCCTCATCTCACGCAGCAATGCTCTCGCGCGACGAGGCAAGCCACGACCACGAACACGGGGAGGGAACGATCCGCTTGCAACACGTTGGTCTGGGTATTGCCGTAGTATAGGTGTCGGCGGATCAGCAGACCAGCGCTGTCAAGCTTACAAAAAAAAAAAAAAGACAGGTCAGTCACAGTCGTTGTGGGCACAACTAGAAGCTAGGCGATCAGCCACACGTGAATACGCATATGCCATTATTACATTAAAAAAACGGGTGGCTGTTTTATTGTAAGATCGGCAGAATACAAGCGCTCACATGAAGGCGATGCGTTGTTCTGAACACGGATGCATCCATATCTCTGCAGCCAATAGTTGTAACACATAGCAATCAGGTTACCGGAGAGATTGTCGAAGCACACTCCATTAACGAAAAAGGCACTAGTTGCGTAAGCATGCTTTCAATAGCCCTGCATCACAGAAAAAATATCTTTTTTGAATAGATTTATA
The DNA here is from genome assembly GCA_013339685.2 of Hyalomma asiaticum. Lineage (NCBI taxonomy): Eukaryota > Metazoa > Arthropoda > Arachnida > Ixodida > Ixodidae > Hyalomma > Hyalomma asiaticum. The sequence continues at coordinate 292,932,074 of CM023481.1, forward strand.
TCACATAGCAACAAATTGCATTTGTGATAATCTTTTTAATCTTTTTGAAAGTGCACCAAAGATGGTGTCATCGACGTGGTATCAAGTGGTATATGTCCCGATTTAAATATGCGTGTGCTTGCTAATAAAAGTAATTGTGAGACGACGCTATGGTTTGTGTCCCTTCCTGCTCGTGTCCTCGTTTCTCAAGCTGACCACTCAGGATGTAAACGTTTTAGTCTTCCATTCTTCGGCGACGCAACTCTTGTGCGTACGCGTAAAACAGCATACTTAATTCATGCCGTGCAGCGTGCAGCTCTGCGACAACACCCTCGTGTTATCAGCGGGGAACGACTGGCAAGGTATGAAGAAAATTACTGCGACACCGTTTTATATTTGCGTCTGCTATCTCATTGTCGACAGTCCCGTGGGCTTTCAAGGCACTTTGAAACGCGCCCAGCCTGAAAGTGTGTTGGCGGCTTCGGCAGCAGCATCGCATAAGAAGGGACGATAAAGAATTTCCAGTTCTTGCAGCACAAATTAACAACCACACTAGCTTAAAAACGTTATTGTTGTCACAATCGCTTCTTAGCCCACTTGCATTCTTTTTTTTATTTTTTATTTGTTTTTAGAGCCTGGACAAGGGAAACACGTGACGAGGAAAGTCGTGGAGGAGGAGTTATTGAGCATTTGGGCTTACGCTGCCACTCTTCCAAAGGAATTTGTGCTGTATAGCACCGGTTTTTGAAGGCTTGAGTGCTTGGGTGTGACAAGCTAGCTAACTGGTCGTACTCCGAAAAACTTACTTTGACTAGGACTGGCCTCAAAAAGCCTGTCAATGGTCTCATAATTATAATTTCTGGAGTTTTACGTGCCGAGACCACGATTGTGAGGCACGCCGTAGTGGGGAGCCCCGAAGAATTTTGGCCGCGTGGGGTTCTTTAAAGTGCACTGGTAATACACAGTACACGGCTCGATCACCTCCATCGGAAATGCGATCGCCGTGGCTGACATCGAACCTGCGTCTTTCCGGTCGGCAGCCAAGCATCGTAACCACTGGACCCTCGCGGCTGACATTCGTTTCAAATTTACACTGTGTTCTTTCTTTCTTTCTTTCTTTCTTTCTTTCTTTCTTTCTTTCTTTCTTTCTTTCTTTCTTTCTTTCTTTCTTTCTTTCTTTCTTTCGACATCGAGTACATTACAGAGATAATAGCTGGCGCTATTGGCCTGAGTCTTGGTACGGCGTCTTATTTTCTGAAGTCGGGTGATGCAGCTGAGGGGGAAGAATCACATGTGCGCAGCACATGACACTCATTCCACTTGTTCGTGAGCTGGGCTGTGTTGTCTCAACGTGTATTCTTCCTCACTTTTGCTTTTCTCAAACGTCAGCGATGCAGTTGCGAGAACATCGTGGGCTCATATGTCGTCGCAAGCCGTCGAAAGATGGCAGCATAGGGAATACCAATGTGAGAGCGCGCCCGTCAAGGCATCCTGCTCCGAGGTGAGGCTTTAAAGTGCGAGAGCGGGAAATTGCATATCCCTAAATGCTCTACGCGTGCAACAAAGGAAATGTTCTCCGACTTGATTAGCATAGAAAACGCACGCCTTGCAGAGTCTACTCTCAACCATATGACCACTGAGGTCATGTACACATTGTTCATATGTCCTTGCTTCTAAAATTTGTGTCTAAAAGTAAGACTAAGAACATTGGGGTTTGTCAGAAAACGAACTTTTGGCATGTCCTTAAAACAAAAAAATAAGAAGTAGGTGGGGGAGGAGGTGGAGCCGTAGCTCTCGAGAAGAAAATAAAATAATGCAAGATTCGCAAATATATTTCTACGTCGTATATTCGTTATAACTTCGCAAAATTGTTTCAAAATTAGAGCGCCCTTAAGTCTTCAGTCCTGCTTTGAGAAGGACGGACGGTGTACCCAACTGTTCGCAAGGCAGCAACCTTTTGCGCAAGTTTGATAGTTTTCATTATTTTCGCTTTCTGGATTTCTCCTAATACACTCCTAGCATCCATTCTACATGTTATCACCGAAATGCTGAACTGCGCAGGAGATAATTGTATTAACTTAGTTTTCTTTCGTTTTCATGAACAAATATTTTTGCAGAGACACACAGCTTAAGCTATTTCTAGCTTTTTTTTTCAGTGCCTTTTTTATTCGGACGCAGAATATAAAGGTAGTAATAGACATTACATTTGCAGAAATAAGCACTTGATGCCGCTGTATATCGTATATGGTGTAGTTCCAGAAGGCAATGAATTATGGCTCGATCAGTAGGTATGTTCACAAAAATAAATAATTAGAAAATTTCTAGTGGTTTTACTGAACCAAGTTTCTTAATTTTAGCAAAGATGGTACACATACAAAGTCTCGATTTAAAGACGTTGCTGCTACCGTATTTGGTCCTCCATCACAATGACTATACCTTGTTTCACTAGTTCCGTGCGGTACTTTGGATTCTACGGGCCTCTTCGACCAATGAAGAGAGCGAACACATGTCAAACGTATCCTTCCGCGCCATGTCGCCTGGAACTTGCGAGCGCTGCCGTGGCAACGGCAGCCTTGGAAGGAGGAGGAAGCGGCTGGGAAGGTGCGTCTCCGAACACTGTGGCACCATCTCTCTTCGCAAGAATCTGCGCTAGATGGCCTCATAGCCTCTGCTCCACTGCACGGAACTAGTGAAACAGTATGTACCGCACAGGCCACTCAATCGGGCAGGCCTGCGCACCTTATACACTCGGACCGCGCGCCCGAAGCCCCAGCGCCAGCGCCAGATTCTGTGGGTTTTTCTTGTGATTCACGACCACCAGACCAAAGGGAAATATGTCCCACTTTATCACGTGGGAGCACAGTGTCCAAGACGACTCGATTTTGATCTGTCGTTCTGCGACACCATGTGTAATCCGAGTCTTCGTTTGTGGAAGTGGCGCTCCTTCGTGGTGAAGTGGCGACGGGCACTTTCGTGCCCTGCGTTTCGAGGGTTTGTCGTTCCAGGCTGTTTGGTTGTTCCTCAGTGAAACGGTGTAATCCACTATGAGAATGGTAGACTGACCATGAATCGGGTAGTATATATATTGTCTAAGCTACATTAGTAATACTTTTAAGAAGAATATTTAAGATAAGTGTTAGAGAACAGGAAGAAAAAAAAAAGCGATCTGGGATATTAGCATTATAGCTTCTTTGTTTCTGTTATAAAAATTAATTATGGCGTTCTCATTGCAGTGCCGACGACTGCAGGGTGGTAAAATCCACCGCGGTAACAGTAAGGTCCAGCCAAGTTGAAGAAGTATTTGTCTTGAATGGCCAAGCTACGGAACTCTCCGAAGAAACGTTCGACGATGCCAGTGCAAGGACAATGAAAACATTGAGGAAAAGGAGTCGAATCGTATGGTGCATGATCGTGAATAAATAAGCTGTTCTTGGTTCCTAATTTTCTTCGTCAACTTGCGCTCATCAACCTGCACTTTCTCGTTTTCGGACGAGGCGGACTAAGGGCTTGAACCTTCTGTCGCCAGTCCGCGATCACAATACTTTGTTGCGAAACCACGATGATTTTCTTCGTTTGAAATGTTCCTGATCTCTATAATAACTAGTCGCATATTAACCCTCTGAAGTCAGTGGGGAAACTACGCGTGGTAAGATAAAAAGGTTGTTGTTCCGCTGCAACTCATAATTGACACCTGATCTGCATGTGTTGGCAATATGGTATATAAAGGAGGTCCCATGCGAACGAAGCAACAAAAGAATCACTCGCGCTGTTCACACGATTCCCTGAGGTAGCCCTTTGTTGTACCATGCAAGGTAAGGCATTTTAGTTTCGTACTGAACATTTGGACCTTGATTATCGGGTATTATTCGAAATGTTGTTTCAAGTAATAAATTAGCAAATAAAATTAAGCCCCCTAGCATGTTCCTTGGTGGTCTCTTGCTTCTTCCCAAACCACCACATTTATGCGCAATCAAAGTATCTTTCAAAGCATTCCAGACGTAATGCACATAAAGGGGATCGCACCAACACGCTTGCGCGTACGTCGCCTTCGCTGAGTGAAACGTCACTGTAATTTTTCCGTCCATCGCTGCCCTAAGAGAAGCCGAAAGAGTTTAGGGAAGTCGTCAGTGGTCACAAAATCAGGCATGTAAACATCATGATGAAATCTATATGATACAGGCTGAGCTGCTCTCCTTAAGGCGTTTAAATTCTTGTTTCGTGACTATAAACTTTCTTAAGAGGGTGTTGAGGCGAGCTCGTTGATGTAGTTCCGTTTGAACGGACATCGCTAAGGAAACGCAAACACAAAGGACAAGAACGAGGATGCCTGCTCGTCCTCGTTCTTACCCTCGTTGTTTGTGTTTCCCTAGCGATGTCCGCTCCATCATGACCTACTGGTATATGACTAAGCTTACGAAGAATATTGATAAATTCGAAATAGCCGTCTAGTTTTGAAAAGTGACCTTTACTTGTTTAACACGATGTCATCATTCGTATCTTCCTAACTACAGACCTAATGCTCTGACTAATGCCTCCAACAGAGCTTAGCAGGGCCCGTATTGGCAAACACATGTTACGCCAAAAATGTTCGTAAAGGAATATTTAAGCCAATGCTGGTGCTCAACCTATTATTAGCAAAGCTGACTGGACAATTTCCAAAAAAAAAAAAAAGCGCCTATGAGAAGAAGAATTTCTGAATGTGACCCCGGATTACTCATTAAAATCTAAAAAAATTCTTGAAGAAAGAACTTTTTGGGTACACAATAGCATGGCTTCCGGAAACACTTAACTCGCGTGAAACGCAACTACGCCTGCGTACTGATCACTATGAGGCGCGTTCAAAAGGAAACTGAACTTTTGAACTAGCGTGCCACCCGGCAAAGCGAGCACTGTGCTGCTGCTGAGGGCATCCAATGGAATGCTTAGACAAGTAAGTGCTGTATGGCGCGTTTCGTTATGGGCATAATTAGTTGGTGAGTTGCAGCCGTTAAAATGAGCACGTGCACACGTTCTTTGTCGGATTAGTGTTACTGCGAAGATGAACGAGCTTGAAGGACAATGTGTGCGTGTGTACACTTTTGCTACAGATGGTAGAATTTGTACAGAAAGCGTACGGGAAGTACTCTGTGAGTTGTACTCAGTGCAATCGAACGTATTGAACACGGTAGAACGTCGGTGGAGGACGATACCAAGCCTGGACGATTTTCCACATTGACAGATGATGACAGCGTCCGGAGCTCGCGCTGTGGTTGTTGGCAATAAACGTTTATCTAAGGAGTTTCGGGCTAAATTGACATCAGAGAAGTTATCACGCGATCCCAAGGCTGGCCTACCCACAAACCAAGTCTACTTCACATTTAACGCCTGGGTTGCGGGAAAATCAGACTTGGGACGTTGCATCATCACAGTGCTTCGGCTCACGCGTCACGCCTTCACCGCAGCTTTCTGGCAAAAAATCACACTGCCTCTGTGCCCCATCCACCCTATTCTCCAAACAGAGTCCCGAAACTAGAACATGTAGCTTCAGTATGAGACATTAATTATAACTGTATAATTTGTCCGCTCTTTCAGGGATACCTTTCAACATAACTCCGTTCGCTTCATCCCCGGTAGTAACACAACATATAGCATAACCGACACACACACACAAAAAAAAAAGCCTTAACTCTTCACCTATACAAATCCCATCACAAGACATATTGCGCCCCGCCACGGTGGTCTAGTGGCTAAGGTACTCGGCTGCTGATCCGAGGGTCGCGGGATCGAATCCCGGCCGCGGCGGCTGCATTTCGATGGAGGCAAAATGTTGAGGCCCGTGTGCTGTGCGATGTCAGTGCACGTTAAAGAACCCCAGGTGGTCGAAAGTTCCGGAGCCCTCCACTACGGTGTCTCTCATAATCAGAGCTGGTTTTGAGACGTTAAACACCACAAAACAACAAAACAACAACAAGACATATTGCTTGAGCAATATGTGTTGTGATGGGCACCATTCCACCATTCCACTGTCGCACCATTCCACTAATAACGGCTTCGAACTCGGTTTATCTTGCCCGGAATTTCATTTCGAATCGTTTAGACCACCCTCATAAAGTCGGTGCACGGTTGTGAAAACGGTCATTTACACGCAGTACTTCCGAATGTAGTTAAATTGCCTTCCCGCTGAGATAGCCGCCGTCAAGGACCATCACCTCGTCAAAAACGCATTAGTTAACATTGTATAACTAGGAAGCACAATGTATACTTCGTTCGTGCATTTTCAAGACTTTGCATTTGGTACATTCTTCTTTTTGTTATTTTGCCCGCACTCATTTCTAATGTACATTGCACTAAGATCATGCGAAATGAATGAATGGATGATATCCTGAACAACATGTCATCTAACATCAGAACTTTGCCGGTTACTGAGCAAATGACCAGGATATAATCAACCCAGTCAATGTTTTCTGAATTCATTCAGATCTCGACAACGTTTATATTTAATGTAATCACTGGTTAATGAAACTAGACGTCTGTGGAAGCAAAAATATACTTCCTCTTCTTAGGGCTTTTAATTAGTACGGCTTCCTGTCCAATTAACGACTCTGTTATTATTTCTGCCCATATTGGTGATAGTCAGTCGAGGCAAACGTTCATCAAATATGCGGCTGTAGTAATGCTCTCCAAACAATTTATTGTTCTTTGCACAGAACACAATGCGTTGCTATCCCGCAGCGTCATCGAAGTGTAAAGAACATCTACTCTTTGAGTTGCCACGACACGATACTGCGAGGCGAAAAATAAGAGCAGCTGAAATATTGTTACGCTGTGAACCATTAACACAGGGGAATAAATAAATAAATAAATAAATAAATAAATAAATAAATAAATAAATAAATAAATAAATAAATACTCCGAATGCTAACAATAGAGCTGGAGATTTGAACAGCTGTGAGTTTGAAGTGCTTTGCAAAAAAATACATTTGTATTAGACACACATCAATAGTCGAGGTTGAGGCCACGACTGTGCTGTACACATGCTCTTATATGTATATGTTACACTAGACAGTCGTGGCCTTATCCGCGACTGTTCAGTGTGTGCCCATTTACTCTCTTCAGTGCCTTCCCTCACCCGAACACGGAAATCAGAAGTATTTAAAGATATTTGACTGTGTCCCGTTTTTCTTAACTGTTTGAATCTTTATTGTACCTTTAGCATTATTATTATTTTTTTTGTTATGCCAAGGGGTAGTTGTCGCGAACTCTTCTCTTACTATAGAACGATTAAAAATAAGCCCTTCGTTCTGCGTCACAACTTCTTTCGCGGTCCCACTCACCTCATCCTCACATTGTATGAAAAGCCTGTCATATCTAAACGAGAATACGTGTTCAGTTCAGTTCAGTTTAATACCTTAAAGACCCCCAAGGGGGTATTACATAAGAGGTGGTTATATGAAAAACAAATACAAAATGCAATAGATTTCTTATATAAAGTGTTGTTAGTACATCATTGTAACCTTTATTGCGTGTCGTTAGTTCCAAGATATTCCGTAAGACGTTGTACGAACAGAGTTGGGCAGGTGGTGGCAACAGTTTCCTCGGGAAGTCTGTTCCAGTCTGAGGCAGTTCGAAAAAAGAATGAAGATGATAAAGTAGAGTTCAATTTATGTGATCAATTTACGATGCATCGAAAGTACAGCTAACGTATTTACTCTGAGCCATTTAGAAATAGTACGCACTTTTATCGTGTCGGATAGTTCAAGTTAGCACGCACAAAAAGAACTTACCGTTTATGTGCTCAAGAAGACCACATAAACAACATGCACTTGGCCTTATTCGTGCAGAATAGCGCATCAACTTTAAGACATACTACAAAGTATGTGTCGCACACTTCGTGAGCCCTGCCGTCCAACAATGGACGGCAGGACGGCAGGTTTAGGGAGTCGCAGTGCGCCTGCCCTGCGACTCCCTAAAAATCCCCGAAGTGGTACGTCTCGAATTTGTTAAATTGGATGCAAAGGCAGCGCGTTGTGCCGCGAAATAACGATATACTCAAGTGCAGAAACTGTCATTTGCTTTTGAGGAAGAAAGAGCGCACATTTAATTAAGAAGCATGGCATGGATGAATACACCAATGAATGAAGAGGAACGCGCAGTAAAAACAAAACCAAGATGTAGTAGAATAAGATATAATGGAAGAAATTAAGAATTAAGTGTTACTGAAATATATTCCAGCCCTCGAATCCGCACCACCTGTAATTTAGATAGGACTAAGCACTAGTCTAAGTGTGGATGTGGTACGGATTAAATACACTTAGAAATAAATTAAGAAGGAAATTAAAGGTTCTCTACGGGCCACTCCACCAGTTGGTACTTGTGTAAAAAAAGTTTACATACTGTCGGAGGAAGTTGTTGGCCGTTTCGGTCGATGACGAAATGTTCGATGTGTATTCGCTTCTGCGCTCATTCTGCTCTCCCTCCAACGCGCACCTACGGCAACCCTAAAGTCCCTAGATCACTGAAAGATCTGGCCGAACCGGCTGCGGGTCTGATGGCAATTGCCCGTGCAACGCCAAAATTTATTCGCGACCTCTGTTGTCGCTTGCCGTCAACCTACCTTTCACATCTCCCTAGCAAAGTGTTATGGTCCATTAGGATGTTCACCCTGTTACGTTTCGTATGTCTGGCAAGGCAAAGGACAAAGACAACTACATCTTGACGTAAAGAAGAAGAACGGCAGGATTTATTCGCACGCCTTTATACAGGTGATGGGTGTGGGGCAATCACCGTGGAAAACTCACGGATTACGGAAACACCGTCACAACAAGATAACGAAGTCAACGTGCTGTCACGATAACACAGACAGCACGTGTCCGGTACACAGTTCAGTGACCCTGGGGTCAGTTTCATGTAGATTGGTCGGGCAACGAGCACGAATAGATTTGGTTGATTTATGGGGTTTCACGTCCCAAAACCACGATATGATTATGAGAGACGCCATAGTGGACGGCTCCGGGAATTTCGACCACCTGGGGTTCTTTAACGTGCACTGTCATCGCACATGGGCCTCAACATTTCGCCTCCATCGAAATGCAGCCACCGTGGTCGGTATTCGATCCCGCGACCTTCAGATCTCAGCCGAGTGCAATAACCACTGCACCACCGTGGCGAGCAGCACGAATGGAAAGGTACCAGGCGTGCACTTTTGAAGATGATGCATGAATAAACGAAAAGATCTGTGTCGGACGTCTTCGCGCTCCAACTCCCCTCTCGCTGATATGCAGTGTGCGTGAAAATATGATTTATGACACTATGCAGCATGCTTCCCACAAATGGAAATTGAAGAGTCATGCATTCAGATTTTGTTTCGAAGCTCGCATCATTTGCTTTCTACACGGATCTTGTCAAACAGTGCTTGGTTGCTTCTCGCACACCCATATGTCAAGGAAAACTGGACGCATAGCCTAAAGACAATTGCTTCGACACTGAGCTCCTCCGCTGCAAACATATAGCTTCCTCGGCTATTGGTACGTTCTGATTTCAATGGAGGACGCGAAGTGAAAGACATTTTCCTAAGTTCCGCCCTAGCCAACAGCAGGAGGATAAAATTGAATTAACACAAAAACTCCACTAAGGTGTACTTCGTAGCTCCAGTATTACTTCGGAAAGTCAAAGCTCATGAAGAATTCAGTCAACTTTCTATCCACCCCCACCGACATCGCGTTACGCTCCTTACAATGCAGTAGTACCTCACAGGAAAGCACGCTTGCCGGGCAATATCGCGGGGAGGGGCTGATGGTGTAAAATACTTCTCGCGAGTAACATCCTTCTGTTTTTGTTTAGGCTGTACGAAAATTGTGAAACTATAGAAGAAGGCCTCATATGGCTATAAAATTTCCTTTCTATCTATCTTGCAATTACACAGCACATTTGCCCGAAAATGAGCGTCGCAACGTTCGCAAAAACTAAGCTGAAGAGTTGGCATCTCAATATTTTCTTGCATCGCGGAACGTTTTCTGCTCTAATAAAGATTTTTTTTCACAGTAGTGTGACAAAGGCATGATACTTAATGAATCTTCCTTTGAAATCGCACTTCTTGGATGAGGGCCCATTTCGCCCGCAGCGTGTGTTTTTTCCGTTGTTAAACTTGAGAAATTGTGATCAGTTTGGAAGGGTGAACGCCGACAGCAACGTAGGCTCATATAAAGGAGCGCAGACACCCATACTTCGACTGTCGATTCTTTTGATATCTTGGGCATTCACAGACTCTTGAGAAGGGTACTATCTGCTGTAAGTGCAGTAATATAATGTCGCACAACGTCTGCCACACTGATCCCGCATTCAAAATTCTCGCTGACCGAGAGCGAAGAGCTGCTTTGTGACATAGATATACATAACAACAGGAATGCAATTACACAGCACAGATACCCACAAATGAGTACCGCACCGTTCGCGAAAAGGAAGCTCGAGAGTTTGCACCTCAATATGTCCTTGCATTACGGTACATTTTCTGATTTTATAAAGATTTATTTCCCATTACTATCACAAAGCTATGATACTTATCGAATCTTCCTACAAGATCGCCCTTCTTCGACGAGGGCCCATTTCGCCACGATCAATTCCAAGCATCCGCCATGCAGTTGCCGGGTATGGTCGCACGCGTACAAACGTGGCGTACATTGGCCACATCAGGCATCGGGCATATCGGGCTATATGTGGCATGTGTCCTTGTATGGCCACATTTTCCCAATTCAAGATAGAGCCTTATATCACAACAGAAGATCATACAAAAATTGCCATATATGTCTCTATCATGAACTGGGCAAATTCGGCCATAGGTGGACACATCTCACATGTAGCCCGACATGCACAAACCGTCATATCTGTCTATATTGGCACGAGTCCGTGCATGGCCATATTTGCCCGATTCGTGATATGGCAACATCGCGAACCTATACAAGAATTGCCACATATGGCTCTATCACAAATTGGGCGAAAATGTGGTCATTTACGGACACGCGCCGCATATATCTGGATGTTCCCAATTCCTGACATGGCCATATATGGCATTTTTGTTAGGTCGTTCATGTTCAAGTATAAGAACTGATGTGTTACGAAAGAAAAGACCACGTCGCGCCTCCGTTTTACCTCGCGTTGTATCATATATATTGTCTGCTCAACAAGAGCGCTTTCTTGACCAACAATTATGCAAGCCCTCTTTCTCTCTCTCTCCCTCCCTCCCTTCCTCCCTTTTTTGGGCTTATCGTAAGTAATGATGGAGAGCCATCGAATGCTCCTGGGACACTACGGTAGTTGGCTCAAAACAGACATTTTCCTTTCCAATGGGCACTAAAAATCCCCCACGACAGAACACGTGGTGACACGAAAAGACCAAATCAGTAGACAACGTAATGATAGGGGGCTCCCAGTGAACGACTTGTGGTGTCGTAGAGGAAGCTGAAATAGTCATGCGCTATCGAAGCGCCACGTTTAAACTGCTTCGGCCTGGCCTCCCCGACAAAAAAATGTCCCGCAAGCAGCGCTATATGATCAGAATAATGCACGGCCAGATGCCAAAATGTGAAGCTGCCCTCAGCCAACCATTTTCTAAGCAACGCCGACGGAGGAATTTCTCAGAAAGGACGGCGGTGACGTAATCCTTGCCACGAACACTCGTTGGGCTTTCGCACTTTGTGCATTGTCGCTCGCTGACACATTGGGTGGAATGTGTGCCACTCTAAGGAGCTGTGCGGAACGACACTATGCTCCCGATTACTACCGGCGGCACGCGAGAGAGCGACCAGAGTCGTCGGTGTGCTATCCCCCATCTCGTCACCGCTTTGTTGGAACCGTCGCATGTGTCCACCGGCATTGGCGGTGGCAGAATGCTCGGCTGGCCGCGTTATGTATGGGGCGCCCGTTCCTGGAGCCATTCGTTCATTAATCTAATCGGGCCGACAAATAAATCCACGGTTCATTCCATCGGGCCGTATTAATAAGCTTAGCTGGAACTTTCGTTCCTTGGGCAGCGGGAGCTCCTTTCTCGGAGAGGCCGCTCGACGACATCGAGGCGGCGGAAACCATTTTTCATTTCGCATAATGAGCCTTCGAAATGAGCAGACTTCGGGAGGTGTGGAGGAAGACTCTCACACGGCCTTGCGACCCCCCCTCTGCCTCCCCTCCTGAACTCCCGAACGACATCCTTCACTCTAATTTTTATCGCTTTTCGGGAGCTTTAAACGCGGATACGCATTCTTTTTCTTCCATTTTCTGTTCGCCCGCTTTTGGCCGCTGGACTCGGGGGAGGGGGGGTCCGGAGCCCGGCTCAATTTTCCGCGCCCGGGGTCCCTCCTCTCCGACATACCGAGCCACCCAACGGAATGGAATGGCGAGAGGGGGGGGGGGGGGGGTGCGCACCATGCCGGGCAAACAAGCGGGGTAAAAGTTTAATAATAAAGCATTCCCGAAATTTCGAAGTGCGGCGAAGGGGGGAGGGGGGGGGGAGGCCTGCGCGCGCCACGTGACCGCGTATTATAAACTCGGAAGGCGACAGACGGACGCCCTCTATTTATGATTTAATTTTACTTGACAAGCTCGCCGTTCTACAGCGGGGCCTGGTGAGGAGGCTCTTCATTTTCAACACAATGCTTCAAAGGCGCGCTCGCCGCACGCCCGATCAAAATGAAAAGGGAGCCCCTCCACCTCAGGGAACGTATTTGCTGATGAATATTTTGGCCCGCAGAGAGGCGCATAAACACGCATACGCAAATAAAAGAGAAGGAGCGTCGCGGCGCCGCCGAACACCTATTTTGCGCTGGTTTCCAAGCTGCTGGCGAGGCGAGAGCATAATGGCCGCATATACATTATACATGTCTATAGGCGGCTCAGCGCCTCTATTCCCTTTCCCGCTTGTCTTCCTTCTGTGGAACCATTAGAGATGGAACCGCGAACGCGCTCTGGTGCCCAGCACGCGGCCGTAGCGTGCCCGGCGGAAGTGATCCCATTCCGCGGGAAGAGACCCAATTACGAGCGAGCCGAGCTCTTGCCTCCAACAATCCGGTGTGGAGCACGCGGCGTCTCTCTGCGCGGATAACAACTCCTTCGAAGGCAGCCGAGCCGCGAAGGGAGATTAAAAGCCGCGGCCCGCAATAAATAGCCGGATATGGCAGCGCGCGCACTGCTGACGCTTTCGCGCGAAGGCGCGCCCTTGAGCTTTGAAACGACCGATCACTGCGAAGTCGGCCCACCTGCGGAGCTCCTGAGTCCCGTGGCTGAAGCAAACGCGTGGCTGGGCTCATGGTGCGATCGGCTCCGCGGAAGATCGTTGAAAGCGGTCTCTCGCCCGTCGTCACGCATGACGTAAGGCTGACGCGGTGTCGCACACGGTTACGCATTATCTAATGTGATTAGCTGAATGATATTTGAAGCGAGCTCCTCCTCTGTGACCGCCACTGCTAATTCGCATGGGCGTTGAGGTCACCGCTACGTAATGAGCCAGCAGGAAAAAGAAAAAAACGAGAACAACATTAAATAACCATCAACTTGAACTTCTCTGGACAGCGGTGCTTGTAGAGGTTTAATTTATCTATAAGGAAGTTTGCTGCTTATGAAACATGCGCATACTTCGTAGGTCTCGTCCTCTGCAGAGTTGAGTAATATTGCGCGTCTCTAACGTGCAGCACGCGTCTCACGAACGCTCACCCATATTCACAGCTCGTATATCTTACGCTTAGCCCACCCTTGACCCTTGTTTGCAATACTTTTCTTGGGATTGTGTTTTGTCGTCCTTATTCATCAGGTTATCTTTTACATACGTCTTCAAGAACGACTTGAGCTACGTTTAGTTAAAGTAGTAGTGGAGGCTGTACCGTTTTGTTTGAAACTACGGTGATTAGTAAACATTCCAGATAGGTAAGCAGGCGCCTCTGAGTTACACGTAATCGGGAAGCGACCGAGGCAGTAGGGAATCAAACATGCAAAGTCGGGCACGGCAAAGTAAATGCCGCGCCCGACTGTTCATCCCAGTTCTACGAAGGTATGCAAGAGATTCTCGGAATTAAAGCGAAAACAAACAAACAAACAAACAAACAAACAAACAAACAAACAAACAAACAAACAACTTGGCTCGTGTCATCAAACAAAAGTAATGATCATTTTCTCCCTTTAATGGATGTAGTTTTGAAAGCTAGAAATTTCTCCATTTCAACCTGGAAGCAAAGCGGTTTTGCCTTTAGACCATGAGTTTCCACGTTGCATTTCCAGCCGTGACAGCGGCCGTATAGAGCGATTTATAAGCTTTCTTAATCTAATGCTTGAACACTTGTTTTCAAGACTTTTCAGGTTTAATTGCGCTGCGTAGAAGAGCTCTGTGCGTATATTTCACACTTATTTACAAATAATGAAGAAGAGACAATAGAACCAGGTGTAACGGGAAGCGAAACGTTGTTAAAAATAAGCCATTTTAAAGAGGTTTCTCAACAACCCTCTTGCTCCTTTGCTTTGTTTCAGTCCTTAGCGTTCTTTAATTCCACCTCTATAACACTGTCGAAAGTGATACTTAGGAAGGCGGAGAGGACTAAGCTTTATAGTAGCACGTAACCTGGTGTGCCGTGCAGATGACATGGGCTGAGCCGGACTAGAAAAACTGCGTTTACAAATAACTTCATTTACATCGAATCGGCGTTAGCGCGTTGAATAAGAAGTCGAGATTACTTAACACGACTCCACTGGGATCGCGTGCATCTTGCAAAGTGGTTTGAGCAAGCTAACCCATCCTTCCCAGCGTGTCGTCTCCATTCTCCGTCGGTTCAAGCCACTTGCATTCAATCGACCCTATTTAGGCTCGATAAATAGAGCCGAACCCTCCTCTTTCATATAAGCGTACAACATTAAAAACGATGGAGAGCGGGGAATACGGCAGGCGGTTAACGACCGCGACGATCAAAGGTTAAGGTGCTTCGCCTATATAAGCTAACGATGTTTCTTCACAAGTCTCTTTTCAGGTGCTGTTCTCTCATCCGGTTCGACGAAAGTCACGGCGTTAAGCATATTAGTCATTTAGTTGTATTAGACACGAAAATCATGTAAACCAAATCCCCCCCTCCTCCACCCCCCCCCCCCTTTTTTTCCCCCACCTTTCTTCCGCACATGCCTCTCTTCTCCTCCTCTCTTTCTGAGGACGTGGGAGTGCGCGCAAATCCTATAGAAACGAACACTTAATAAGGCAGTTGCCGTCCTGACAAAGATATCTTGTCGAAACATTGGCTCAGGCTCCAGCGACATTCCCTGTTTTTTTTTTTCTTTTTCGTTTTTAACGATGTTTTCATCGATACAAGCCTCCATCTTCCTCTGAGCCGCTATACAGGTTTGCATATAAGCGTAGACAACGACAAAATTAGACACCATCACAAATGCGCGCAGTGTTTTTTGCATTTCACACGTCAGCCAAAATTTACATTGAATCATTACATGCTTTATCGAATAGTTACTTTTCCCAAGATACCTGGTCGCAATGCTTTTTGTATTCGACAAAATCTCACAGAGTACAAACGTTAAAAAGGATATGACGCTGCAACCACCGTGGTGGCACAACTCACGCAAAACCGCTAGGTATAGGCTTCGATTCGCTAATGCGGCGGCAGCATCATTATGCATGTGGAATGTCGTAATGTTCGTACTTGTAGATTCAGTAGATTTACGTGCATAATCTGGAACACCGGCTGTTAAAAACTTTATTCGGAGACATTGCTATTGCGCACGTCATAGTACGGGATATTTGACGCAATGTCAATAAGTGAAATACTTATTTGACAGATTATTCGATAGACTACGATTTTCAGCCGTTTACCTTTATTATAGTTTCGCCGTAAACGTCCTTGTACGTACTGCACTGCTGCACACTCCTGCAACCCACGTGAGAGAGTACCCACGTTTTTACGCAGCGAGGGCAAAAAAGCTCCTTTTGAAGCGTCTACGGGACTGAAGTACACAAACAGTTGCATAAGAATCCTCAGTTGCGCTAGAGTTTCTCGCTGCTTTCGGACGCTTTCATGGTTCTTTCGCATTTTTGAAAGGTGCTATTTTGGCTGTTCCAAACACAGACGACGCTTTCATTGTCTGCGCGGGCCCCGCCACGGTGGTCTAGTGGCTATGGTACTCGGCTGCTGATCCGAGGGTCGCGGGATCGAATCCCGGCCGCGGCGGCTGCATTTCGATGGAGGCGAAATGTTGAGGCCCGTGTGCTGTGCGATGTCAGTGCACGTTAAAGAACCCCAGGTGGTCGAAATTTCCGGAGACCTCCACTACGGCGTCTCTCGTAATCAGAACTGGTTTTGGGACGTTAAACAAACAAAATAACATTGTCTGCGCGGTCTGCTATTCCAAATATTTAGAGCTTCAAGGCGCACTATGCCTTGGCTTTGTGCGTTACAAGACTTACCTTAGCTGTTTACAAAATCTGAATTTTGCCTTCTCTTTTTATTCTTTTGACACGCACACACACGCGCGCACATACATACATACATACATACATACATACATACATACATACATACATACATACATACATACATACATATGCACGTGTGTACGTGTGTGTGTGCGCGCGTTGTACTGCAATATAGATACGTTTTATTTCTGACGTTTAGGCTGGGTACCAGCTGTGATCGTAGAACGAAGAGCGTTTCCTTTTAACAATACTAGCAGAATTCTAAATTATCTACCATCGCAGTTATTTTTTTGCACTCTAATGTGTAAAATAAGCATTTTTTTTTTAAGAATTTAGCGCAAGTATGGAGCATCCTCAGTGGAGGTTTTCGCGGCGCTGATGATCAAATCTAGGACTAGTTAGAAATTTATTTTCAAGTCGCTGTGCTTCGAGATCCCTTCCATTATTTCGCTTTATTAAGGTTATTATAGGTAATCAAATAAACGTTTGTTTGCACGATTATGATAATTAGTTCCTTATGTATCTTTTTTTTGTGGCTTGAAGTAATCTCTGCTTTATTGGTAAACTAAGCGCTCAAGGACAGCATTGGTGCGGACATAACATTAGTAACTTCAGCTATAGATCGCCTCAAAGCGTGCACACATTATCAGTGCTCACGCCGCATCATCTAATGGCGTCCCTTCTCCACGCACACAGGGAAACTCAGTTCTAATTCTACAGACCGCCTATCGCCCTCGTCACTTCTGCTATAGGCCGGGTTGGCAAATCCCCCAAGAAAATCGGGACATTTATAGGCAACGAAAAGTTATCTCTCATTCCCAGGACCATGATATTCACTCACGCTGCACGTAGAGGCCACTTGATAAAAGAAATACCCGGCAAGGTGAGGAGATGCTGTGCGATTACGTGGTATCATATCCTTTTCGTGGTCAACTAAGGTTGACGAAAAGTTTATACCACATTGCTGTACGTAGAAAACTGTAAACGCTTTTGAAGGACGTGTTTTCTCTTCCTGTGTACAAGTGGGGATAAAAAGTGCGCTAGTGCACTCGTACTTAGCCTGCAGGAGAAACCGAGAACGTTTGCCTCGAAGCAGACGAGCGAGCCGAATGATTTGGTTAATTGTGTCCGAACATGTGCCTTCGTGGCCGAACCACATCGGCTGTCGCCGCCGTGGTATAGCTTAGCGGCTAGGGTGTTGGCTTGCGAGGCTCGAGGTTGCGGGATCGAATCGCGTGCTCGGCAGCGGCATTTCGATAGGGGCGAAACGCAGACAGTAAAGAAAGAGACAGTAAAGAAAACGGACAGTAAAGCAGACAGTAAAGAAAGTACGCAGACGGTAAAGAAAAACACCCGTGTACTTACAGTTAGGTGCACGTCAAAACAACTCCAGGTGGTGAAAATCAGGGGTTTATCAGAATTTCGTGCTATGGAGTGAATGAATGAATGAATGTTTATTGTGAGCAGACGAAAGATGGTCGTTCCCTGGTGGGTGGTCTCCTCAGTCCTGGAAGCCACGCGTCTTAGCAGCCAGCTTAGCTCTGGTGATCAGAAAGCTCTGATAGGCAATGTCTCCACTGGCTAGCAAATGTTCCCACTGCTCGGAAGATGGTGGGTTAGGGTAGGGGAGGTAAAGAAGAGGTCTCCGTCCTGCACTCCCACACCATGCACGGCTCGTCGCAGAACTTGCACGTGCTCTGGTACATTGCGTGGAGTCTCGTGCCGTGGGGGAAGGCATTGGTTTGGAGAGAGGGAGAGAAAACCTTAATGACCAAGCGACATTTGGGTCCGCGCACGACCCCACTGTACTACACGTTCATGAGTTCGTGGAGCTCCATGACATGGACAGCCCGGTCGGTGGCGATCTTCTGCCTAACCGGGTCCGTCGAGCGCAGCAGGGTCTTCCATTCCTTCCAGGTGGTCAGAAGCTCCGGAATTTGCGGGGAAGGGTCCGTTGGGCATACGAGGAGAACGTTGGTAAGGGCGGCGTGGGGGTGGGTGCATTGGGTGCAAGAGGGTCTGGAGTCTTCTCCAGGTGATCTCGTCCTCCTTACTGAGCTTCAGATGAGGTGGCGGGTAACGTCTTCTACCGAGTCTGTGGTGCGCTGTGATGTCCGAGAACTTTGTGGGTTGTCACCGTCCCCTTGGCTGGCTGACGAAAGGGCTGTCTGTTCGCCCTCGGTGCAACGTTCCCGGTGAGTGAGCTCTAGGGCGGTGTCGTGTGCCATTTCGTTGCCCCTGTGGGATGAGTGTCCTGGTGGCCAGACAATATGCACGTGTGGTGGGTTCCCGTGCGCTTGTTGGAGAAGATTTTGTGTGTTCTCGTTGAGCCGTCCCAGCAACTAATGCCTGCATGCAGTCTGCGATTCCGACAGTGCCACAATTTCATCGTGTCCCTGCGCTGTCGTACTTGCAAGTGCAATGGCTGCCTCTTCCGCCTCTTCCGCTGTGTCTGCCTTGATCGTTGCCGCGTTGAGCGTCTGGCCTTCGTTGTCGACCACGCTGAGGGCATATGCGTTCCTTCCCGGGTATTTTGCCGCATCGACGTATCGCACATTCTTGTACCCTCCGTATGGATTTGTGCTAGGGCTTATGTCCTTGACTGTCTTCTGTGTTTATGATGCTCCGGATACATGTTGCTGGTGTAGTGGCAACGTTGATTCGTCTTCTCAATTCTGGCGAAGCTTTGAATCTTCAGTCCCGATCTTCCGTAACTATATAGGCCGGGCCAGTCTCCTGAGGGTGTCCCGTCCCGTACTCGTGAGGCTGAGTCGCTCGATCTGGCTGGCTTTGTGTGCTTCGTACAGCGGTTCCTGTTTATTGTGCACACCGAGTGTCAGTAGTTTCTCCGTAGAGGTGGTTTGTAGGAGGCCTAGGGCGATCTTGTGCGTTTGCGTATAAGCGTGTTGATATTGTCCTTTTTTTTTCACTGTTCTTGTGACCGAGGTACGGGGTGCCATAAGTGACCCTGCTAGTAACGAGTGCCTGTAGGATGCACAGGGTGTCCTTCTCTTTTATACCGTGCTTCTTATTTAGGACCCTATGTTTAAGAGGTGAGTGGCTTGCAACAAGTTATTGCTGAGTTGAATTATTGTCGTCATGCCTGCTCCGTCTTTTCGTGTAACAGAAGAAACAGTAATTTTTACATTGATAGCGATCGCACGCGCACTCGGGGCGTGCCCACGCCGTTGCGGCTGCCCCAGCGCTCACCGCTAAAGATGACGGCATAATCTATCCGTGTAGTCCAACTGCGAAGGAACCCGCTCAGCCCACGGGTGGCCGAGCGCATACTCGCCCTGCGTGCACCATTTTGGCGCGGAGGAGCACTGATGCATCCGATCCTCCTGAGCGCCCAGCATGCTAAGTGACGGTGCTTGTACTCCCGCGGTGACGGTGCTTGTACTTGATGCAGCCGGCGCTACTGCACCCTCGAGCAGTCATTGGCACGTTACCAGTAAAAAGCAACAGTGTTACAGTTACAGTTACCTAAGCCAGAAAAGAACTGTGTTACAGTTACAGTTACTGAGTTTCGAAGAGTAACTTGTTACAGTTACTGTTAAAAAGTAACGTCGTTACTTGTCCCTTACTGTACAAGACTAAGTAATACGTGGC
Organism: Hyalomma asiaticum; assembly: GCA_013339685.2. Lineage (NCBI taxonomy): Eukaryota > Metazoa > Arthropoda > Arachnida > Ixodida > Ixodidae > Hyalomma > Hyalomma asiaticum. Next base: position 292,952,088 of record CM023481.1, read on the forward strand.
GAACCAAATTATACAGTTTTTTCATAGAAAAGTATGAAGGCATACGGTTAGTCAAAGTTGGTTGTGGTAAAATGCCAGGTAAGAGGAACGGAAAGGGGCTCACTCAAAAGCCCAACACCAGCAGTTGCTGTGTTTGCCCCACTTTGCTGCAACAGCATTTTATTGATTGTCGGGAGTTTATCTACAAGGATTCATTGGGACAGCCTTGTGCCACAAAAGACTGCTACTCGCTTGTAAATGAAGTAGGTTCTCATCCTGAGACGCGACAGAGAGTATAGGCCCCTTCAAGCCACATTGCCGCCGCCATTTTGGGAAGTGCTTTTTGAAAGTATTGCCGCTTTGAGAACTGAACGTGTGCGAGGCATTGCAAAGCGTCTGTTTCAAGGCGGTTTCCAAGTGGGTTGTCATGAAGAGATGGCTGGCCACACGAAAAAAATAAAAAAATTAAGGATGCTGCACCGGCCTCTGAACAAGAGCATTTTTCGTCACTCAGGCCGACCATATTGCCGTGTCTCGCACCTTTCTCTGCATGCGGGCGGGCAGAACCCTTCGCCGCCCTTTTGTGTCGCCGACTGGCGGTGCTTTGCTTGCCTTCGTCACCCTGGAAACACGTAATTCCATTTGCAAAAAAAAAAAAAAAAAGGGGGGGGGAGAGAGAGAGAGAGAGAGAGAGAGAGAGAGAGAGAGAGAGAGAGAGAGAGAGAGAGAGAGAGATGTCCGTGTCCTGCACAGCATCGCGATACAAGCGATACATCGTAAAGGTATTCCACCATTGAGATACTAGTACATGTTGCAAAGGTATCTCGATACAGAGATACAGACAGTCAAAAGTGTTTATGGGCAACATCGCGATGCTCCACAGCCGTGTTTTTAAGGAGTGCTGCTGCTGAATATTTTTTTGGAAAAGGAAGTAAGTGTAACGGGATTTCCAGTTACAGTTGCTGTGTAAAAAGCAACCGTGTTACAGTTACAAGTTCCTCTAAATTAAAAGTAACTAGTTACAGTTATAAGTTACCGAGGAAAGTAACTAGTTACCGGTAACGCGTTACTGGTAACTAGTTACTGCCCAAGACTGCCCTCGAACACGTCGTAACGCGAATAATTGCGCGTCTGGTTGGGAACCGCCATATATTATCCCTCATAGTAGCAAGATTACTAGAAAGATAGAAGATGAAGATTACTGCTATGAATGTAGTCTATTATAAGGTAGAATACGTCCACTAGCATTGTTGCTATTATGAATATTGTTCGCAGGAAAGTCAAGAATGAAAAGAACGAATGAATATTCGTGCGCTAGCCACCCTGCAGCGTCAAACACCAACCCTTCCCCTCTAGAGAAAATGGGGAAAAGTTAAGCTTGTGGTGTGCGTGCCTGACCTACTAGTTTTCCTTCTATTTTCCCCTCAGTAGTTATGTGAGGGTAAGAGTGAGTGGAACGCAAGAAAATGAAGAAGTGGGCGTGCAACAGCCGGGTTTTTGCGTTACGACGCACGCCAACAGTGGCCAGACATAAAAAGCAATTCACTTGAAAAAGAAAGAAGAACATTCGGATTTGAAAGATGTGCAGTGGCACCGATAAGGATTCGTATAAGTCATCATTCATACGTTAGCTTCCGACGAAATATTATATGCATAATGGAGTTATGCTGCGATGCTCCCTATATAGTAGTGAGCGTACATTTGTTTAGGCTGATTTTGTCTTCGCGAAACTACGTTTTTATTGTTGCTTTGTTGACTTCTATTATCTCTGTTTAGTGGATTTTCGAAATACGAGCCTTAGGGTGAAGATAAAAACAATAAAGCACGAGCGCATTTGAATGTATCACCCCAAAGGAGCATTACTCTGGCGTACAAGAGCGAAATGCCAGAAGCAGCTGCCCCTAGCGGAGTCACGGCGAAGCGGAGAGAGAAAAAGTAAGAGACATCAGTTTTTATATTTGCTTGTTTCCACGAACGGTCTTTGTTTCGGAAAAAAAGAAAGAGGAAAGACGGCAAGGGAGGACCTTAGAGCTGCCTTGAGCAGGCTCAATTACCTGGAGAAATAGAAACCAATAGAAAAAAGGCCCCAACATAACGAATGTAACCGGAGTGCAGAATTTAAAAACATACAGAACATTCAGAAGTATGGTATGGGCATTTCAACGGTTCATTCTTCCTCTTTTCACTTCTTGTACCACAGCCATAAATATAATTGCTGCACCGTATGACCAGATTCATGCCTTCGGATTGACCCATAATTGCGCTTCTAAACTGCGTACGCCGAGTTTGTGCGCAGGCATTTCTAAGAACTGTGCGGGGTAGGGGGCGTGAAAACGTTAACTTCACCAAATGCAAGTAGCCGATTTCGTCAATCGTAAATGCTTTGAACAGGCAAAGAAAAATCCTGATATGTTAGAAAAGAAGAGCGATCAGAAAAATGAAGGCCGAGCAAGCAGAGAGAATTTAGTGGCCCATAAAGATGAAACCGCAAACAAGAAAAGAACGACGACCTTAGGAACAGCAAGGCGAGTGACGCATTCGCATTCAAATTTGTGTACTTCAGGGTAAAGAACAGTCTTGAAGACATAAAACTTTAACAAAAAAAAAAAAAAAGAAAGAAAGAAGGCAAATGCAGGGAAAGCAACATTGGCGTTTCTCACTCATATATTCAATCTTTCCTCGCAAGAAATCGCCTTGTGGAACATGTCAAAGTTTCACGCTACGAAGAGCAGACCAGAGATCCGCAACGTTAATTAAAACCGTCGCCTCTTCTCACCACAACGTGAGGGACATCAAACGCCGTAATTTTCGCCTCTGCCCAGAGCTTTAACCACACATTTATTTCTTGTTCTTTTTCCCGACCCAGGTATCCACGTCGCACGGTCCCAGGATCTCCCCTAGCTTCTGCCCTCTCTCGCATCGGGAGCACATCAACCAGGAGCGACTACAGCGCTTCCAGCGGCACAAACCGCGACACAAACATGAAATACTAGGCTCAAAAAGGTCTTGTGCGAGATGTTGGCCGCAAGAAAAAGAAAAAAGAATAGCGGAAAATCTAAAAGCAAATATTGAAAGAATGAGCGGTATGGGATTCGGCCTCTCAACAGAAATGCATCGAAGCTGTTGCTTTGGGAACACTGTTCGCTGTTTGAAACGGTTGTCCTTGAAAAGACGGCGAGACGGTGCCGGCGCCGAGCTTCGCCCTCAACGCAATGCCGGGCCGCCAGCTCAGCGCGCGCGCCTGCGCTCGCAGTCGGCCGTTGGCGTCGGCACGATTCAAATTTCCCGCGCGCGCCGCCTCTTTTGCGGCGCGCCGCTTATTGGTCCGGAGGCTCCCGGGGCTGAGTGAGGATCGGAGGGGGATGGAAGGGGTGGGGAGAGAGAGAGGAGAGGGCGAGACTCCACTCTTCTCGCGTTCTCAGGTGAAAGACGTCCGAAGCCGGCGTCCACATGGCACTAGTACTCAGCGGCGTCTCTGTGCAAGCGGCGGCCGCAGACCACCGCTGCTCAGCCTCTTCGACCACGGCCAGTGCGCCGGGCGACTACTGTGCGTACAGCTGTGCCCAAAGTGCGCTGGCTTGAGGCGACAGTGTGGTCCGGTGTGTCAGCCGTTTTTGGCCGAACATTTTTCGCTGGTGACTGGTCACGAGGTGCAGGAACTTGTACGGTGCGCGAGCGTGGTTTCTCATCGCCTACCCAGATGTAACTACCTGCCTGGAGGAAAAAAATTTCTCTGCGAGCACTAGAGAAGTGTAACGGAGGAATGTGCAGGCTTTAAAGCGCACTTTGGTGGCGTAAATGATGAGCTAAAGGGTTTCGTCGAAGAAACTTTACCGCCAACGCTTAACATTCAGTTTAGGCACGTAAGTCTGAGCTTATTAACATTTGACTGCACTCCTAAGGACCAGGCTAACGCAAACTATTTGTGATCGTCCCTCCCGTGCGCTTAGTTGCAGGAATAAAACAACTAGGACGAAAAAATATCACAAAAACGGCGAAGAGAGCGTAAGTCCCGCGTACACTGTTCTTTCCCGAGTGCGGATGCTGGTGCGGATCTTCTCGTTGGCTGCTAACCGGGGAAGCCGCTCTGCAAGCTTTTCCCGCTAGGATTGCTGTGTCCGTAGGCCGTACTCATCGCTAGAGGAACTGTCACCGCTCTCTTCTTGCGGACAGACGGTTGCAGCGGCGGCAGACCGATAGAAGTGCCAGGTCCGCGTACTTCTTGCCGGCCAGCAGGCGTGCAAGTGGACCGGCCCGCACGGGGCACGGCTGTGCACCGCTGACATTCTCCGGGTCGTCATCGTGATGGCAATTTGGCCGGACGCGGCAAGTGCTCCCGAACGCTACTACCGGTAAGTAACGCAACATGCTGCGATATGTGTAAAGGGGCCTCACGGCTTCCATTTACGGAAACCGCGCCTGCCTGTCCTTCGGCCGTCGTTGGCCGCAGCTGTTGCAGGCAATTTGTAGCTGCTTTACTCTGTGTACGATGAGAACACTGAGCTCTCGCCCGTATATTTTAACCCGGCCTTCCGTCAATGGAACTAACAGCGCCTGTGCTGGCCGAGGAAGCGAGAACGAGAGCGCATCTCAAAACATGCCTCGTTTTGAGATACGCCGTCGTCTTCCCGATGATTCATGCCCAAGTACTATGCTTACATGCTGAGAATCCACAGAGGTTTCTTGTTGGCGGTTGTGTGGGGTCTAACTGGGGCTGTTAATTGTGCTAAACGAGTGAAACTGAGGCTACTTTTTTTTTAGATCTTTCATTTACCGATGGCGCTCAGACAGGATGAATCATCAGTGAAGGCAAAAAAAAAAAAAATATTCCTTTTCTTTTTCAACAAAATTTCGCTCACTCATTTGTTGATTCATGCTTGAGGTGGGCTCGTGATACAATCTGTGAAGATTTTTTTTTCCATTGAATAGATGTGCAAGTTTAATCACGGTATTTAAGCGTCTTCCTTAAAACGCGTGATGAAATCATGTTATAAACCTGTAGGCACACGTCGGTTACCATAATTTCCAGTTGTTTCCAAAGCACGTGTACACTTCTCTCTCTCTTTCAATCCAGATAGGAAACACAGAGCCAGATTAGCCTGGTCAGCCCAGACTGAGCATTTGTATCCCGTGAGACTCACACCTGTGCTGCAGTCTCAGCCCTCGAAGAAAAAAAAAAATGACAATTGAGAAAAGTAGCCACAAAGCGTCAGGCACTCCATGGCTCTTCGGCAGCTAGTTCGTATTTCGGGGCCTAACCTCGTGTGGCGATGGCCCAGGCTACGCGGCTGTATGTGGTTGACTGAACGACACGCACCCGAAGCAAACATTCCTTCTACTACGCATGGTGCACGAGACGTGCTTAAGTTGTGGTGCAGAGTGCGCGCCTGTTGGCGAAGCACGAACCTCACAACGAATGTCCCGCTGTTGCGGTGCGTGACGTATCTTCTGCCTCGTCACTTTTACTGGCAGTCATTACCGTGTGTCAATTTCCCGTTTGTTTTCAGCACTGCGCAGCGCACGGCGGAGCGTAGCCTCCGTACGCTTATCGCGGCGTTTAATCTATCGTTACACGTCAGAGGACGGAGCCGCCTTTTATTTTTGATTGTTTGCTTATCGATTAGCTATTATCAGGCGCCGCTTTGAGATCTTCCTCTGCTCCACCGAGCCTGAACAATGAAAAAACGTAAACAATAACGATACGAGTAGAGCGTTATCTCTCTTTGTAACGACGTGCTGTGGTTACGCTATGTGGTGGCTCCATGAGCGATTTCAGGAAATGCGTGGCAGGCTGGCACAGCCATAGCTTCCTGGAGCCAGCTGGGAAAGATTTGCCAAGCCACCGCAGCATACGTGATGAACGGTTCTACGTCAGGGTGTGCACCATCAGCAGGGCTGCAATCCTTATTCCACCCGTCGCATTAGGGTGAACAGCCATTCAACGCCACTGCTTCCATAAGAAATGAAAGAAAGGTGAACGGGTTAGTGATGCGACTCGCATTTTCCTGCCCTGCAATGGGAGAAGGAAAAGGAAGCCATACGAAACAGACGACAGTAAGGCGCATCGAAACGGCAGGAACGCAGAACCGAAGCCTGCCTCGTAGCGTTTGTGTGCGTTACGCTAGAGGCGCAGGGTCTGTTACAATAGAAGCGCTTTATGTTCATTTAGCGCTCACAGTATGCCTTTGGTTGTCAAAAGAATTGAGTAACGTGACAGGTGATATGATGTGAACACGACACTCAAACCTTGTGAGACCAGATAAGACGTCAACTTGACGCTGAAACCCTCAAGACTTAAGATATGGCTTGTATATGCGCGGCTATCGTCTGTTCGGTGAAAGGCAAGCAATATACCCAAACGCCTCAGCGACAGCAGCGCTCTGTTATTATGGCTCTAAAGCCCCAAAAGCGACGCGTTTCCGTCAAGGATGCAATGTGATTCGCGATTAGCGATTAATCTCTATGTACTTGTAGGGTTGTACGCTTCCTACCTAGGATTTCTCGCTCGAATTTCTCCAAAATGTGTCGACATATCGGCCGTAATTGCTTTACGTTAACACTGTACCATTACTTAGTGCCTATTTTTTGAGGATCAGTTTATTGAGCACATGTCTTACAGAAAACAGACTGTTTGTCACTGGACAGGACGTCAGAAGAAAGCGTGAAAAAGACAACCATGTATTGTAAACTGCAACAACCCTCATGTATGCGATTCTCCTGCGCTTAAAGCGTAAATTGATCTCATAACGAAATACTGCGCCCAATTTAAAACGGTTACTAGGTTACCATGCACCCTTACGAAGCCACTATGCTGTGCTGTTCTGTCAGCGGTCATGTGAGCGAGCGTACAGGCACAACATCGAAATCGGTCTGCACGTGAGTTTCATCTGGTCTCGGCCACATTTTGCCGCCTGGCGCGACATACTGAGACCCCTTCGGTCAAAAGTGTTCGGTGTCTGTCGACCTGGCGATGATCTGCGCTGGTTTACACGTACAGGGCTAATCTTGCATATTTAAAGGACAGGCTTTTTGAACGAGCGAAAAATAATAATAAACGAAACGAAGACAATGAAGTTTTTTTTTTTGTGCCCTTAAAAATCATTTGCTTTAAACGTGAATGTCCACCAACTCGCCATCTTGATGTCATCTTGAATACATGTGCACGGAATAAGGTGAACGTGCATGTGAAAGAATTCTACCGCGTGGTCTTAACTGGTAAAGCACTGCATACGTTTTGGGAGGATGTCGGGTCATCTCGCTCCTACCTGCGGGAACGTATGTCTCGCATACGCATTTTCACTCGCCTGTGCCCTACAATTTCTACATTCCATTTAAACCTCGTGATCAACTTCCATGCTTTCGATGGCTTCGTCATCTGTTATCACATAGAGTGCCATGAAAATATCAAGTCTCTCGGATCCACTTGGTCCTCTTGCGTACTGCGAATCCATAGTACTCAAGAAGGCCGACACGCAGATGGCGGTCGAAGTCATGGTCATAGAACTTTTTGCTCCAGTGAACGCTTCATCGTCCAGTAGATTTAAAATGGCGTACAGTGCATGGTCTTCTGTTGCACTTTCCGAGGATAACCAAGCACTGCAACCGTCCGTGACTGTGTGATATGAACGCTGCGATGTGGACACGCGTTACTTGTTTTCAGTATGCTTCCTAACATTTTAGACGAACTTTTCCACTCTTTCTCTGACAGCTCCCTCAGTGCAGGGCTGCATACATACAACGTTCTTAGCTTTTCCACTCTCCCCGCCAGGGTGGTCTAGTGGCTATGGCACTCGGCTGCAGATCCGAAGGACGCGGGATCGAATCCCGGCCGCGGCGGCTGCATTTCGATGGAGGCGAAACGTTGAGGCCCGTGTGCTGTGCGATGTCAGTGCACCTTAAAGAACCCCAGGTGGTCGAAATTTCCGGAGCCCTCCACTACGGCGTCTCTCATAATCAGAGCTGGTTTTGGGACGTTAAACCCCACAAAACAACAACAACAACAAGCTTTTCCACTCTGTCCCTCTATCTCTGTTGCTATTGAAGCGAAGTCAAGGCAAGGATTCTGGGCCCGTATTCACAAGACCATATCATAACGACAGAAAAGTTCGTGAGAGAATGTTTCAGCCAGTCCTGATGCTGCACATGTCATATAGCCAAGACATCTGACCAATCGCAAAAAGGATTTCTGAAAGAGATCTGCGAGTTCGGCCCTTGCACTTTTAGCGTGACATATACCTGTAAACGCCGCTGCAATTAGGATTGAACCGAGTCGGCATATCAGTAAAAAAAAAAAAGTGTGATATGCCGATTCCATTCAAACTGACAGCAGAAACCACGACGTCTATATGTATAGTGATTCAGAAAGGGTTCCGCTGTCAGTCACGCGCCTATAGTCGTCACACACGTTGGAACAATAGTTCTGACGTGTTCTGCATTGACAGGTGTTCGGAAGCTAGATATTCGTATGTGCCGTGCTCATTATTAGCAAAGTTCACGCCGAAACGCATCGTAACGCTGCATTTATTATAGCGCGACAGTACGAGTGACACTGAAACTTGTAATGCAGTATCGGTACTTCGTGATTGCGCCAGCAGAACGAGAGAGGAAGAAGATTAAGGAAAGGCAGTACGGTTGACCAAATTCTGTTTGATTTGCAATCCGATGCTCGGGGATGGGGAAGAAAGCGGTAAAAGAACAAGGACAGCTTCCAAGAAGAAAGACAGAGAACAAGTGATACGCGAGCAGGCTCCGCGGCGTCCATTTGCGCACGCACGCACGATCGTAACCGACAGCAATCGTAGGGTCCGGTTTCTCTGTGCCAAAGAAAACGGACTGGACTCCACTGTGCGAATGAAGGACTGGTTTCAAAGCATTTAAAACTTGCAGTGCGCTTGAGTTGATAAGGGGACCTTTTGTGGTGGAGCGGGCGTATCGCGCTCCTTAGTGATCTCAACATCGCGAAGACTTGTAGGTCTTCACTGCAGACATTGCCCATAACAGTTGCAGTGTATACAGCGGTAAATCTCTATGAGCAGTGATTAGCAGCCATCGGCATAGCGCTGCTAAGCTTGAGGACGCGGGTTGGATTCCCCGCCATGGCGGCTGCATTTCGATTGGGACGGAGCGCAAGAAAGATCTAGTATACTTAAAGTTAGGCGCATGTTCTAGGAATAAACCCACGTGGCCAAATTGATCCGAAGCTATTGCGACGTGCCTCATAGTAATATCGTAGTTCGGGAACCTAAAACCAAATGAATTTTAGGGGCGAAGCTCCTTAGGGTGTGGGTCGTTCCCTCCTCTGTAGTAGTAGTAGTAGTAGTAGTAGTAGTAGTACGTATGTAGCCACCTCGCGCCGCCGGGAGGCTCGCGCTTGAGAGCTCGCGCGCCGGGAGGCTCGCGCTCGCCCTCGGCGCGTGCCTCCCGGCGTGCGAGCTCTCTCACTCTTCCATCTGCTGTCTTGTGAGAGAGAGAGAGAGCGAAAGGCGCGCGTTGACTATGGAAACGCTCTTTCTTCGATGAACGCTGTACCAGCTCGCAAATAAGGAGAACGGGCCCTCACCCGCGAGAGACAACGTTGGCGCAGGCAGCGTCTTCTAGCGAGTTTCTTGATTGAAAAATACCGACTGCTCGCGCTGGAGAACCGTTCACCGGCCACCCATATATATATATATATATATATATATATATATATATATATATATATATATATATATATATATATATATATATATATATATGCACTGGATCTTGACTTGCAATGAAGTGTCGGTATAGGAGATTTCACTTGTGCGTAGTTGAACCATAAGGATTCGTAGCGTGCGCGTTAACTAAATTAATCCGGAACTCGGCACGATCTACGATGAACATCCGGAGCTTCGCCCACTCATCATCATTCACTCCGTGGATATGCTGTGAATTTTTTTGTGTCTCCTTGCTTGTTCACGTTTCTGATGGAGGCGGCGATGGTAGCGGTCTCGAAGTAAAAGTCCGGTACCAGGAACGTACCAGAAGTAGGTTTCAAAATTATGCCACACGTAACATAAGGTATATGCGACTATCCATTGCGTGACTGCCAGCCGCTCTCCGTCTTATATGTTATATATCGGTCGTATTAAGTGGTACTTTTCAGGACCATGCACTCGACCTTCTACGTCGAGCCATCACGATGGCCTACTTAATACGGTAAAGCGAATCTGTCAAGCGCTTCCCCGTGTCGATTTTGGCGTTATTTGTTATGTGAGGAGTGTAGATGATTGTACCCTTAATAAACAACTGTTGGGGTTTTCCGTGTCAAAGCCATGATGTGATCGTGAGGCACGCCGCAGCGGTGGGCTTCGGAAATTTTTAACGTGCACTGACACTGCAATGAACGAGGGCCTCTACAGCATTTCGCCTCCATCAAAATGCTAGCGCTACGGTCGGGACCCACGTTTTTCGGGTCAGCAGCCGGTCAGCGTAACCACTGTACCATCACCGCGGTCAATGACGTGCCATTCGTTAATAGTGGCCTTTTGAAGGAAAAAAAGTAGGCTGCCATCGAAAATGAAGTCTTCTTTTACTCTTCCTTGTCATTCGCGCCGTTAGCTTCTGCCAGTTTCCCCAACGTGCTGCATTATACGGCGCTAATTTCGAATTTCAAGCAGTAAACACATAAACTTAGCCGTACGAAGGCGCTTGTGTGTATGTGTGTGTGTGTTGAGAAGCGTGTGTGTTGAGAACCACACAGAAGCGTTAACAATATATTCTATCAACTTGCGCATTATAAATCGCCCGCTGTCGGCTTTCGCTACGGAATCGTTAGACGCAGACGTGCTCTCATTACTTCTGCATGTGTATTTGTGGCCACTGGTGGGTCTCGGGGTCTTTGATTTACTTTTATCCTCGTGTCGGCGCTCCCGACATCGCCTAATTCAGAGTTCATTGAAATGTACCGAACATTTCCATTTGCGACCACGCGCCTCGCTCCGAGGCGATCAATAATGAACATGTACATAGTAAGATGGGCCACTTGTTCATTTGTGGACTAAACATCGTGAAATAAACATTGTCATCTGGAGATAGCATTAACGCCATAACGCCATGACGAATGCTTGCTGTACGAGGAAACGTCGTATAATATACACAGGACGGTGAATTATTGCTGACCAGCCTGTGTTTTTTTTAACGCTCACGGAAGCCCAAAACCTATATACGAGCACTGTGTGGACGTCCTGCCTGCATTATAATGTCACAGTTTCCAAATATTGAACTCGCGGCTTCGGGCCTCAGCAGAAGAAACTATATGATTGCTGATTTACAGGCAAGGACACTATGACAGACAAGAATGCGCCATCATGTAAGTGCGGCTCACTGTTACAGAAAATGCGACCTGTGCCCATATTCACAGAGACTTCTAACGATGAAAATGTTCGTAAGGGAATGTTTCGGCCAATCCTGATGTTGGACGTATTATTCGAGAAGCCACCTGACAATCGTTAAAAAAAAAAAGCACTTACGAAAGAGAAATTCTGTGGATTCGGCCGCTGAAGTGCACGACAGATTTTGTTCGCATAAGAGAAGCTAAGTGTAGACTTTCTAGAAGAATGGCGCAAATTTCGACACCACAAAAGGAAGATAGAACACAGGACGAGCGCCTGCCTTCCTTCTGTGGTGTCGAAATTTGCGCCTTTCTTCTAGAAATGTTTCACCTACTATAGCCCTTCAAGAAGTACTTCCAAGTGTAGACCTTTTATGAGAGCGCTGTTTGCATGTTCTGTAATGCGGTCTTGTGCCGTGTGGCGAGAGGTGCACTCTGCATCTTCTGTTAAACGGAAGACGGACGCAATGGAATCATACTACCGAGCGTAAACCTGGATGGTATGAGTTCACGAAATCTTTGAGCGAGCCGCGGTGAAATTTAGATCGTATGGGTACAATACGATCTCGTCTTAGGAAGAAGCCATTGAAGACGCATGCAACTTAATTTGTCGCGACGTTGACCGCGGAGTAGTCGACAGAGCTGACCCTGTTCTGGGAAGCGCAAAAGATGTATGAACAGCTTGGAAGTCTCGGGCAAACCAGCAGCGGGCCGAACTGTAGCTCCGCTCTTCTTACGTATCTTGTCGCTTCCAATTGATGCAACAGGTGCCCGCCTGGCACCAACAAGCGCTTTTATTTGGTCCACATTCACAAAGCTGTTCGAAACTTAAAGTTGTTAGTTACCGACGCCAGCCAGTCGCAACAGATAAAATAATATTAGCATAGGCGGTCGGCCAGTGAGCAGTGGTCGTCGACAGCCAACGAAGCTCTTGCCTACTACAATAAATTTTTCGTCAATCCTCATCTTGGCGCCGATTTTTGCAGTGCCTGATTGATATGAATGAAAGAGAGTCGATGTATAAACAAATTGTATTGAAGCTCGCCTTGCAAGCTCTTTTCTTCAGAGTGCAGAATGATGTCCAGCCAGAATATTTGTGTCATATGCTGTCTTTTCTGCCTTCAGAGTGCTTCCGAGAGCTAAATTGCAGTTCATAGCTCAAGGTCGCGCTTCAAGCCAAGGCTCGTATGCTTCAGGCCACCTGGTGTAATAGCGCTTAAGCGGATATTGCGTACATTGCACATTTTACTCAATGGGTGCATCATGGGGCATTCTCGTTCAGCAGCAAGCTAAACGTTCAGCGTAATCACGTGTACTCTCATGTGACTTGGGGGGGGGGGGGGGGCAAGTTCGCGAAGGTTTATGTACTGAAGCGTCGTTCGTCATTGGCCAGCCACGGCCGCCCTCGTTAGTAGCAGGTAGCTACCCGTAATTCGTCCAGTACAGCGCGCCGAAATCACAAAGCATTTGTTAGTAAGCTGACAGTGATAGTGATGTGGCTACAGGCGGTGTTAGCCTGGCAGACCTGGCCGGCAATTGCTCCGCCCGAGCGTCTCTGTCCATGTCGCATTAGTCACCACATGTCATTCAACCCTGTCTCTTGAAGAAATGCTACAAGCAGAGCTGACACCTTCTTGCGAGCCGTCCGTGTACCTTCCGGATATATAATTTGTTCAGTGCTCCATGTGGAAACCCTCTTTTTTGCATGTTGTCTATGAGTGCTTTTCTCTCGGTGCAAAAGCGCTTGCAGGACCAGATGTAGTGGTCAATGTCTCCCAGTTCATTGCACTCCATGCACAATGGCGAAGCAGTGCCCCTGACTTTAAAAGACCATGCGGGAGTGCATGCTGACCCCGTTCTGACTCGGTACAGTAGAGTTGATTCGCTGCGGCTGAGTCCTTTTGTCACACAAGGCTGGTGTGGTGGCTTCCACAAAGAACGGAGATGATCACGAATTGATTGTTTTGCTAATATCTGATTAACAGGAGCTCTTATCGTCGGTTGTCTTGAAAGCGCTTTGTTGGCCAGGGCATCTGCTCTTTCGTTGCCGTTGATACCAACATGCGAAGGTATCCACTGGAAAGTTATCCTAATTCCTTTTTGGGCCGCTTTTTTCGGTGATACCAATGATTGTCGGCAGAACTTGTTTCGAGGAGTTCCACGAGAGAGTTGTTGAATTGCCGACTTAGAGTCTGAGAGAATGACGGCTTGTTTTGCGGGTCCATTCTTCAGTTTGCGTAGTGTAGCAGCAATAGCAGCACTCTCTGCAACCGTTGAAGAGACTACGTTGTCCAAACGTCCAGACCATGCATAACAAACAGATGGAATCCAATATGCCGCAGAGCTCTCGTTGCCTTTGGCTAGCAGTATTCAGTAACGATATGACCAGTATATATAAGGATTTGTTATGTTTTTTTTTTCTGCGAACAACTCTGGTGTAAGAAGTTTCCGCGAATACAGGCTCACGAGCGGCTGACATGTGCTCTTCCGGATAATACAATACCAAGAAAGTGTTTTGTGAATACGGAAGAAGGGGCTGAATTTAAAGTTAAGGGATTGCTTTATAAGTGTTCTTCTCCGTTGGCACGCCCTTGCTAAAGAGAGGCCTAATTCGTAAAACCTCTCTTTTGCAAGTGTTTTGTGACGTTGGCGAGCTGCTTCGTTAATGATATGTCTGGCATCAGGATTGCCTGGAATATGCTCGTATGAATATTCTTAGGCTAAAATGTCTCGTTGAATACCGGTCGAGATGTTGAACATCAGGGACAGAACTCACATAACTTCTCTTTCGTTAGTGCTTTTAGCCATTGGTCATTCGGCTGTGTGATATGTGCGGTATAAGAATAGGCTGAGATATTCTCTTACGAACACTTTAAGCGTAAGATGCTTTTGTGTGCACGGGCACAGAGCCTGCATTCATGAAAACTTCTTGCGCTACAACCGTTAACAAGAGAAAATTTTAGCTAATCACAATAGTGGCCGTATTATTGGCAAAGCTACTTGGACAATAGCAAATATCCTTACGAACGAAAAGCCCCCAGACTAGCTTGAATAATTCTCTTACGAACTAACCTAGCATTGCAGTTTTTTTTTTTTAGCAAAATACACTTCATGATCCGGCACGGCACCATCTTGCGTGCGATAATGTGGCACTTCATTCGCTTTCGGTCTGACTTCTTCAAACTTTGGATATGTATACGTGTTGTACAAGGGCGTCGATCGCAACAGAACTTCTCATGGTATGTCTGGCTACAATTCTTAATTATGCTGCCCAACGATTCTGAGCCTGCATTGTCACGAGGAAGAAATCTGAGGAAGGACGACACGTCATGACTTCTCCCTGTGAGCTCTCGTGCTGTGTCCTCTTTCCTCGGCATTTAGTTTTAAGAGCGGAGCTATTTATGTCGGTCGTAATCTGCCCAGTCTGAAATAAATTATCATCATCATGAAATACCACGAAGTGCGCGTACGCTTCTATAAAATACACGGCATTTGCCCGCGCACTTTTTTTTATCGTCTTGCATGCGCTATGCCCTCTGGCCACTACTACATAAAGGCGGATGCGTTTCACAGCATAGAATAGATTGACATAGTACAGCAAGAGAAGTGAGGTGGAGGGGAAAATGTTCGAGGCTCGCAAAAATGTTCGTTAGCAGACCGAGGACTACGTCGTTTTTAATATGGCAACGCTTAAGTACAATAGATGAAAAAACAACTCTTGACACGAAATGATAACCGTGCGAAACTGCATAAGAAACTGCAACTAAGCTTAAATTTGCTCCATACCTCAAAAGAACGTGTGGGTAATGCGGTCTTCAAGTCGCTACACTCGAAAAAGCAATATTTTTTTTCTCTGTGTTTATTCAAAATGAGAACCCGTCTTGAAAGCGCACTCTTTGCAGAAAACACCACAAAGGGCGGTTTGGTTCGTAATGTTCTGCGGCCATACATCGGGCAAAGAAAAAAAAAAAGGTATTGCAGTTTGAAACTATCGGGTCATATAATGGCATCTGAATTCACAAGCGAACTGCCTAGAAATCTGCGAGCACCAAGGGCACACCGCCGTGTTCACAGCGTGGAAATAATTATGAGGAGATCTGAATCTATATGCCGCCCAGTGTGTATGCCAGCAGAGCTTTGATGAGGAATTTAGCATAGAAAATACACGTGTTCATAAAAGCAATGTTATTCATCGCGTGCCGTGTTGAGGCGGGAAGAGAGCACGTGATCTCTTTCCACGTTCTCATTTTCTCACTTCCGAGTGCGTGGCACAGCTTTGCCAAGACATCGACGGCGACGTCATCGGCTAAAGGTTATGCTCATGGAAAAAAAAAAGAAAAAAAGAAAAAAAAAATGTAATACGTTGGATAGGCATAGGTTTGCTCGAGCTCGGAAAACTGTTAAGGTCGTATATTCACATTAGCGTTTGTTCGTTCAGAGCCCGAGAAGAAGCGTTCGTGCATTGCGTAATGCGTTCCTAGGCTCGCAACCTGGCTTCCTACGCACCTGTCGATAATTTTGCGTCGTCCCACTAGCCGTACTTCTTGGATTTCTTCAAAGGCCTGCGTATAGTTCGGCATAACGTTCCTCGGTACCCGTGGGTCTTGTGTGTTGAAAATTTCGTTCCTTGTTCAGTATAAGCCCAAATAAAGTACGCTAAAACAAACAGACCCAGGTAGCTGGCGCAGCGAGAGTCCAATTTATATGGTAAAAACGTGCGATGATACCGGTGGGACGACAACGCTATGAAACGGGTCGATTATAATCTTCCGTCTTTTCTTTTTTTTTTGTCATCAAATCACCTCGTTGCGGTGTGCCTTACCTTGTTGGCCGACGACGTTTCGTTGATACAAAAAGCAAGAGAAAGCACACATACTTGTCAAAGAGATAGAGGGAAATGAAAAAGACATTTACCATATGACAACGTATACGGGAGCCCGTCTACAAAGGCTTCTAAGGACAAGGTGCATCTCTGGGGATTCGGTGCATGTATTCCTCATGCCGCAGAACAACCGGACAACAAGAACACGAGCTGCTGGTTTGCCGTTTAGCGCTTTCTTTGCTGCGCGCGTCGTTTCCCCTGACGTCAACGGGCGGGAGGAATCTGTGTCACCCCGGCGTCCCGAATCGGAGCAGCTGCATAAGGCTCCCGGTAAAAGCGAAGTCGGGAAGTTGTGTGTCAGTAGGGAAGAACGCAACGGCAGAGAGGACCGAAAGAGAAAAGTTTTTCTCTGCGTCCTTACATCACCGGCACTTCTCCAACTTTTGCTTGTATGTGAGAACAAGGCGATCAATGCGCGTGTGTGTGCGCTCGCGCTTGGAATTCAAACGACCTTGTATATACAGCATCTTTGAGGTTTAGAGTCTTCAAAAAACTCAGCCGTGGGTTGTTTTTCGTGAGCTTATAGGAAGATCGGGACTGTTATCATCACCGTCCCATGCGTCAGCAGTATAACCTACATGGCATTGATGGTTTGAAGTCGGTTCGACAACCACGCCGCGAATCTGGCGTTAGCGGAATGATATATAAAGTTGTCTGGAGCTTGACGCGCCAAAACGACGATATGGTTATGAGGCCAGCTATTGTGGATGACTATGCATTAACTTTGACTACCTGGCAGTATTTAACGTGAGTATGTGTCTAAGAATACACGTGTTCTTGCATTTTGTCCCCAACTAAATACGGCTGCCACGGCCAGGAATCAGACCTGCGTACTCGAGCTTAGCAGCGCGGCACCTTAGCCGTCGAGCTACCACGGCGCTGAAATTTCTGTTCACTAATGCGCATGTATCATCTGTACCAGCAGACTTTGTGTACCAATACCAAAGAGTATTTTTTTTCTTATCTAAAGCTACCGCTTAACCTTGAAGATCCTGCATATGACGCATTTAAGGGTTGAAGAGCAGAGAGGTCGGTGTCGTACAGTTGCGGGCTAATGTCACTACACTGATCACTCAGATCTTGTTACATCGTCACTCTCGTACTGCAACTCGTGTGCTCTAGGAGATCATGCACTATTGGCCATCTATTCACACACACACACACACACACACACACACACACACACACACACACACACACACACACACACACACACACACACACACACACACACACACACACACACACACACACACACACACACACACACACTCTCTCTCTCTCTCTCTCTCTCTCTATTCTCTCTCTCTGAGTGGTTTGCATAAGACACAATTTCTGCAAATCTTTCATTATTTGGAAACGCGGCCAGCTAACGGCACTACGTACTTTAAAGGAGCTTAGTGAATCATGGCCCTATTTCGGCTAGCCATGAATAAAGCTTCGATGCACTGTGTTTTCTTCAGATGCACCTATAGAAAAAAAAAGAAGAAAAAGAAGAAAAGAAAAGAAAATGCGGTAAACGTGCACCTGAAGGCTGTCAGATGTGTGTGCCCGTTCAGAAGCTGGAACGTGCATTTCTGTGCAGAGAAAGAGAATACGGGCCGTTGTGTAGACTGGGCAAATCATGATCATAAGCTGTAGTGAACGCAGCATAGCGTTGCGGTGTGAGAGCACTAACACGCAAAACATGTATCGCTTGCGAGTGAGGTTGTCGCCGCACTTCCATTTTTGAAGTGCATGAGCAATAACGCGATGTCCGAATTCTCGAGGGGCCCGTGGTAACAAGCTGAGAAGTATGGCGTTATTCATTGCAGAAAAGTTGAACGTTGATAAACGCAAAATGATGGTCACAAAAAAAAAAAAAAAGAGAGAGAGAGAGAGAGAGAGATCTGGCTGCTAGAAAGCTTTTCTTTTTAAAAAAATACGGCAGTGATGTCGCGAGATGTTTTCGACTCACAGAACAATCGAAAACGCGGTTATGACGTGTTCTTGAAGGGCCCGATATCACATGCTGACTATCGGCCATGCTTTATATTGTTCGCTGCATCGCTGGACGTTAGTAAGAAATATATGTGCAGTAAGTAACTTCACTGTGAAACGAAAGCAAGCTAAAACACGGACACAGAAGCTAAGGAACAGGACGAGGCTGGAGTAACTTCACTTGCCCGAAGTTGTGTCAACTTTTGGCGCGGCCCCTGTCATCCGCAGTCGTGTTGAACTGCATCTTGCTAAAACAAAAAAAGGGAATTGTGGCCTTCGATAGTATGTTTGAGGAAACTTCGGACAACTCGCGAGCTGTGAGCGGAACCTTCGCATTACATGTTGACAGAGAGGAAAGAAATATTGAAATGTTTGATTTTGTTTCGCAAAACGAAATACTGCTCAACTTCTCAGTTTGCATTATTCGCAAGGACCGACGTCATTCAAAGTTTGATACAGTCATTAGGGTGACAGTCCTGTTTGACGTTTGCGCGATTTTAGTGCTGTGAGAAAAAATTTCGAATCAAGGAGTAGATATCGTGAGTACCGTTTCACAATTTTACTGAGCACTGTTATCGTCAGCAATTTTAACGTGGACAGAAAATATGGGCTAAATCCGTTGTGCTATCACCTCGAAAAATGCGGCCAGCACGTCGTTAGTTTTCTAACGTGTAAGATACGGACATGAAAACCCTGGATGTGAGACGTTTTAAAGCCCACCCTCGCCTGTTGACGCGAACGTCGGTGGTGGCGGAGTTTCGATCACTACGGGACGGAGTTTTTGCTTATTGTTTCACATTTTTTTCCTTGCCTGACAACTTCCATGATGTGTTTTCTGTTCGTTTATTTATTTATTTAGTTTTTGCCACTCAAGTGACACTTCAGAAGCCACTACAGCAAAAACACCGCGAATGACAGGCGAAGTTGCGAAATCATTCTCCCTTATACGCAGGCCTGACAGCTGCGTTGGTTACAACAGAAAGCGAACAACGTTATGCAGTTGCATAGTCGCCGTCAGCTCAACCGTTAGCTTTCGGCTTTTTAAAATTTTTTTTTTACGGAGAAAGTACCTAGTGCGGATGCTATCTTGTTATATCGTAGAAAATGAATATTTGGTCAGCAGTATAGCACTGACGAATACGATGACTCCAAATGATTACATGCGTCCATATGTGACCAGTCATGTACTCCCATTTAGATGACAAGAAATATACCATGTATTCTCTTTAAAATGCTCATCCATGCACAGTTAATATCTCGTGAGCTGCCCGTACTGCCTACTGACTTCCTACGCGGAGGAATCCAGGGCCTATATTCCTTTTATTTCGTCACGACCCACGAGACAGGCCGCCAACTTTCGCTCTTCGATAAAAGAGTTCAGCAAGGTTCAGTAGATCGACGTTGATTGCTGAAGAAAATTCGGATTTAGGAATGGGTTTCTATCCTATGCCTGACAAAGACGGTGACGAGTACACTCCTTGAATTCTGTCCTTTCGTGCTGCGCTGCGTATTTCTAGAGGTCCCAGTTCCGTGCCCAGCGTTCCACGCGTTTTTCACACTGTTGGTGCGTTGCAGGCACGCCGTGTGAAGCGCCGCGAGTGTGACGCCATCCAGCTGGCAGGATGGGTGGCGGCTACGAGAAAAGGACACGTGCCTTTATTTTTTAATTTTCATTTGTTTTCGGGGCGCATCTGCTCGCAATTCTTTGCAGACGTATTCGTCACCGTGTTTCCTATGCATCGTACTTGTCTGTGTGCAATATCCAAACCTGGTGACGGGCCCACGCACATTTCGTTGTCCGTTTCTGTTATCGACAAACGTCCATCTCTTACATTGCGATTGTTTTTCTTTTGCTGTATCAAATATCGAAAAACCAAGACAGAATGGCGTGCCGTTTTGTTCAATGGCGTGAGATTTGCGTTCTATACGTTCTCACATTGGAGGTTAGAATGTCTGCTGTGAAGTTGTCTCAGTGCTGAAGCTACACAAGTGATGAAAAGCTGAAAAAAAATCACAGCAATCCAGTGAGCCTGCTAGAAAAAGCACGTTGGATATTTGCAATTTAGTGTTTGGTCAAAGTAATCGAGAATCTTTACGGTCAATGTGGCAATCACAGCTTGTTCCGATAATTGCAAGACGTCTCAGGTACACTGGCAAAGCTTCTGTCTCTATTTTCTTGTTGATTTGAAAATGGAATGGAGTTTGGGGCCTTTAGCAGTGCTGGCGAAATAAGAGCATCGGCAAACACTCAAAACATCAGAATAACACATGTTCAAAGGTGCGCACGCGTTTCATGGCAAGCACCCGAGAGAGCAAAACGCAACTCGGAGGCACACAAAGATTCGCTGACAAGTGGAGTAACACAAAATAATCTGATAGGACGTGCAGATGTTGTCCATTTTCTATAGGAGTATGCTTACGTAAGAACGCGTAACTACATAACACGAGACAGAAATTTAAAAAACAGCGGTATGGGGCAAACGTAAACGCGTGCCTGCGGGCTTTCTGCCATTAATTTTTCGTGAGAGTGACTGGGTAGCATGGTGAACGGCGTTTTTCAAACCATTCATCCGCAACGTGCACCTACTCTATCATTTGAGAACACTTCGTACACCGTGGGAGTCTAGTGGCTATGGTGCTCGAGTGCTGACCCTAAATGCGCGGGTTCGAACACGGCTGCGGCGTTCGCATTCCCTATGGAGACGAAAAAGCTAGAGAGGCCTGTGTAGCGTGCAATGTGTCCTGTGCGAAGAACTCAAGGCGGTAAAAATTGACGGACTCCTCCGCTACGGCGTGCCCCCATAATCATATCGCGGTTTTGACACGTAAAACCTCATCAAATTGTTTATGTCACGTTTGAGAATACCTCAAACAGCTGAAAAGTGGCGCTCCTTGTCGCTCATCTCTTGATTTGAGAACGACGCCTATGTCGCACAAGTTATAGTGGGGACAAAAAAAAAGAAAAGTAAAGAAAGAAGC
Source organism: Hyalomma asiaticum (assembly GCA_013339685.2). NCBI lineage: Eukaryota > Metazoa > Arthropoda > Arachnida > Ixodida > Ixodidae > Hyalomma > Hyalomma asiaticum. The sequence continues at coordinate 292,973,264 of CM023481.1, forward strand.
TCCTTGAGTGAACACAAAGGTAGCGACAAGATAGGAGACCGTTGTTCGGTTTCATACCAGAACTAGCTGGGTTTCCGTTAACTGTAAGCGACTGGCCCTTAGACCGCGCTGACGTATTGCAGTGTAAGTTCAAGGTCTAGGCATCGCTACGAAACCTTCGAACAGCGTATCATCGGATCCTGACACACAAGTCGTCGACCGAAGTTTCTTTTCATAGACGCCAGCGGTAATTATTGAGGGAAATTTGGACGTAGGCGTAAGTGTCGACCCTACGTCTGATTCTGCGCACGCCGCTCTCGAGCACGCATTTGTTGCTTACGTGAAAAAAACAATAAAAGTAGCCAGACGAGGAAACAGAAAGAAGATGAAACTGAAGAAAAAAGAAAGAAAAAAAGAATTAAACAGCTACAGAACAAGTGCCTAGAGAAATAATCAAACGGTGTTTAGAATACCCAAATACCATACCAAATACCTTTTTTCACCGTAAATGTTTGTTTTTTTTTTTTGGTGAAAATAAAGTTCTTTTGATTGATTGATTGATAAATGACCTGAAAATGCAATTCGTGTATGCCATAGATACCCGAGGCAGTAAATGTCATGAAGCAGGCATACTTCCTTACCTATCCTGTAATATGAAATGTTTTGCTTATTATCCGTCTAGGTACCTTAACGGCTAAGGTGTTTCGCCGCTAAGCTCGAAGGGGCGAGTTTGACTCCCGGCCGTGGCGGGACCGCATTTCGATAAGGATGAAAGGCAAAACCGCCTGTGTACTTAGATTTAGGTGCATGTTACATTACCGCAGACGGTCAAAAATAATCCGGAGTCCCCCTTCTGCGAGGTGCCAGATAACCATATCATAGTTTTGACGCTTAAAGGGACAATAAAGTGAAAAAAAAAAATTCTCACATCAGTACATTAACTTGTAACTACACCAAAAACGTCACTAATGCGAGAGGAAGACCCTAGGTGAACTAGAGAGAGAGAGAGAGAGAGAGAAAAGAGGAGAAAGGCAGGGAGGTTAACCAGATATTAGATTAGAAAATGCGCAGAAAGAAAATACGGGTGGCGACGCTGTCTTGAAGTTCCAGCACTAAAACGCTCGACGTCACAGATATTTGACGACATCTGCTAAGGTCTCTACATAGCTATTTATTGGTAAGGAGGACATGCAATGTGTTCTAAGGAAATCAGAGACTTAACATAGGGAGTTTCGGGACATTTGATGGAATGAATTTGGCGAGAATGCGAAAAAATTAAATTGGCCTTCTGACAGACATCACGAGGCCGAATTCCCGGGGCGAATTTCGACTAAAGCTTTGACATTCATTTTCTCTTTTAATATTGAAAATAAAATTGCGAAATTAACGACAATCGAGTTGTCGAAATATAAGTTATTAATTTAAATCACTTCACCTTTTCAGTGTAGTGTCCCTTTAAAGGGCCCCGCTACATGTTTTAAGGTTCCCGCTCACTTCTTCATCGCAAGTGGAATAACGCACGTTCGAGCACTCTCGATGCGAGCGCTTTTTTTGAATAGCATCCATATGTGTGTATCTCAGATCGTGACAGCAATCCTGAAGCTAAGCCGACACACATCGCGCAATCAGTGCGCCAGTCATTGCGCGCTATATACAGCGTGACGTGCGATTTCTGGCAGTCGTCCTGCGAGGCAAGGTTCTGGCAATGTCACTATGCCACCATATTTAGGGGTACTTCTCCACGGAGAGGGGACAACAATATTGCAGTTGATGTCCCTTATTCGCACTCGCTACCGCAGGTGTCGCTAACGTGACGACCGTACATATGCTGTCACATTGCTTTGTGGTGCACTCTGCCGCCATTCGTAAATGCATCGCGCATATGTTTTGCCATTCAAGGTTAAAATTCAGTCGATTGTTAGTGAGCTCCTTTTTTTTTTCCATATTTTGTATGCCGTCAACAATGGAGTACAAGAGCTGCTTGACAGACATTTAAGCAATGAGAGACAAGTGTATATCGCTCACGTGAGAAGGCTAAGGCGACAATATCAGTACTTAAGCGATATACGGGATCAAAACTTCCTTTCCTTGCTCTTATTACTTTGGTACTAGAAGGCTCAGTCTTAATTAGCGCCGAAAACGAAATGCCATATTGCAGTTTCTCACATTTCGAGTCGAGACCGCTGCGCCGATATACGCCGGAGTGACGTCACGACTTCGGATTTGTCCTCCCTGCTTGAGCCGTCGTTAGAGCTGAGAAACTTCTAAGCGCTTACTGCTGGTCTAGCCTTTGGGTCATTCCGAACGTGCCATCGTCTTTCAATAGCACACCGAAAAAACTGGAGCTCGCACTAACACACACACACACACACACACACACACACACACACACACACACACACACAGATATATATATATATATATATATATATATATATATATATATATATATATATATATATATATATATATATATATATATATATATATATATATATATATATATAACGACAGTGGTGCGAGAAATCGAAGGTGGCTTACCAAACGTCAGCTCGAGGTAAGAAGTCTGCTGCTGCAGAAACTTTCCAATTTTTTTCTCACATGTGTGAGTGTGCACACTAAGTGGGGCGTTTTCTTTATCATCATGGATGGATAACATGGGATCACGCTTTTTACCCTGTTGCCCAACCGCGGTGATTACAGAATCGGTGAAACAAAGCAGAATTGCTGAAAACTAAGTCCTTACAAAACGTTGTCTTTGTGTCGCAGTCATGTAACAATATTTGTAATGGTCACGAGAGAGCTAATATTCATGCGACGGCTCTTCACGAGCGGTTCGGTTCGTGCTCCGTGCACGTTACCTTCCGAATCAGCCGATCGCGAACGAAGGACAATAACAAAATAACTCTCACATCTTACGGGCTCCCCTCTCGACTAGTGATGATAGCGGGCACAGTCGCAGGCCCTGTGTTCGGTTAATTGCAGGCATTCGCCAGGCTTATGCTGGCATCTGAAGCAGACGTCAAAGGCGAGTCATTGACGGGATCTCCGGCGGCTTGCGGGTGCGTGGCGGTTGACACTCAAACCAACGAAGTCCTCGACGATGTCCCCCTGCCACCAACCGTATCCAGCGATAATTGGGGTCACTTTCGCGAAGCCGTGGTTCGCTTTCCACGGCCGGCCGTCTTTAGTATCAACACGATGCTCTGGCTCCTGGGTCGGTATTTAAGAGCTGTCACTTCCGGTGACACTTTAACTTTAGCGATACATCACGAGATTAGCTACCTAAGCGTCGTCACTCTATGTGCCGTAATAATAATAACTGCTGGGGTTTTACATGCCACATCCGCAACATCATTATAAGCCACGTACGTACGTACATACATGTACTACATGTGCATGTATGTACGTATGTACGTGAATGTACATACGTACATACATGTATGTACATTCACCGCTCGCGGGGTGGAAAGCAAAGTAATCTGTGCCTCTGTTGCACGAGCTTTCTTGAAAAAAGCCTGGGTTCAGTTTTGCTGATCTGCATACATTTTCAGACAAGCGTGCGGGAGGAGGCGTTAACCATCACTCTGGAAATTACCGAAGCAGAGAAAATGCGGATATAGAATCGTGATGACATGCTTTCACACTTTTTAGACTGGACACGGCTCGGATCACTGCGCATCTCGACTTTCCAGAAAAAGAAAAAAAGCCATGCATGTCTGCTCTCATGTACTTCACATATACAGACACGACATCGCCGGCACTATGCCTTTTGTTAGCATCAGCATCACCCTGTCAGAAGCTATATGATGACAAGAGAACCAGTCCCCTCCGCCTTGGCGTCACCGGGCCCGTGTTTGACCACCTGTATATTACAAACAAAATGGCCGATATCGCTTGCAACATTTTGCCAGCCTCGTTTCCAAGTAATTCTGACGTATTAGAAAACGATGAATAAAATAAGGGAAAAAAAAAGAATCTTTGTCTTTCCGAAAAATGCCGCAGGAAAGGGGGGGGCAAACAAAGCGAATATATTTCGGGCGTTTTACATCGTTGTGTTTGCTCGCTCGCTCGTCATTCGTGCGCCCATCGCATAAACGTGACGTGCACCTCGCAGGGTGCCTAAAAAAGGCGCTCGCCTTTCGTGTTGTTGGCACGTGTCGGTGCCTGTCACTCCGCATATGCCGAGATTCTCGCACGCTCCTCCAGGGAGCGCCGGGCCCTTCGCCTTAAAGCGGCCGGCGAAAAGCTAGAATGTTCCACCTTTGCACGTGTGGCGCTTCTTTCCTCGACCTTCCTTTAAACGCGACCGAAGCACGTGGTGAGATGACGTGAAGTGGCAAAAAAAAAAAATGAATGCCAAACGCACCAATCGCATCGATTCCCTCGCCGTCCTTTAAACGGCTCGATAAAGACGAAAGAGAAAAGCGTGGGACGAGTGGCCGCGTAACGTGGATTGGCGGGACGGATGAGTGAGTCGAGCGGCAACGCGTGAGTGTTCGAGACAGGGCGCGGGGCTGCAGCCGCGCGATCTGTGTTCTTACGCGTCGGGGCGTTCCGCGTGTGCGTGTGTGTCTTCGCATTTATTTCCAGCGCGGGGCCTCCGCTGCTGTTCTTGGCAGCTGGGACAGGTAAAATCCCGCCTCTGCTCTCGTCGGAGCGTCTCTAAACACCAACGGTACACATCTTCGAGGCGGGCTAAAAGTTGCTTTGAAAAGGTTGCGTCCGTTTGCCGAACGCTTTATCCGCGCCGCACGCCGTCAAGTCCAGCGCAGGTTGACTTCGCACGCGGAAAGAGCGAATATAAGCAGCCCAGTGATTCTTTTATCGCTTTCTTCGTACGCGGGCCGCATTCACAGCTTAAGTTGGGCCCACGTCGGGCCCGTACTTTGTCTCGCGTTATTTATTCCTATAGCTTTACTGGATACTGAAGTATTGAAGAAAAATATGAGCTCAGTGGATGTGAAAGACAAATAAACAAGAAAACAAATGGGGAGTGGGGAGTAGAAGGATGCTTAGGGCTTTATATGATTGTCGTCTTTGAGAAAGAGACAAGAGGTAGGTCGAACGTGTCAGGAGTGTCATTTATTGATGACTTACTGCAATTACGCAATACGATATAGTCTGCATTTCAATCTTAAGTGAGTGAAGGACGTTATGGTGGTATTTTGCAAAGACATTCGTAGTACGCGCACTGCATGGATACGAGATGCCGTAGCTGCCTGTTCGAGCGGGGTTATATCTAACCTTACTCTGCACACTTTTTTTGTTCATGTTGCGATTACTATAAGATGTGTGTTTGTTCCTGTAGTTAAGCATATTGTACTAGAGGCGCAGTATTAACGAAATGCAGCAGGAGTGAGGAAGTTAACAGCCAGTTTCTCGTTTCCTCCGCGTACCGTCCCACAGTTCTTTGATATTTCGGTTGCTTTTGTATGGGCACACACATGCGATTCAAATACCCTCGCGCTATTTTCGGATATCAATACACTTTATTTCAAAAACTTTCAGCATGATTTCATTTTCGGGTTACGAAAAAACGTCAGAACCGTTTCCACCTACGTTCGGTAATCTTCGACATCATTGCTTTTTGTTGAAAGAACAGTTCCATATAGCCTTTCATTCTCGTTACTGCTCCATTGACGCGATCTTACGTCACAATGCATGATCTGCGCCATCTGCGCCCGTCGTTCGCTTGCTTTTCCCGGAGTTCCCTTCGCCCTCGCAGCGTCTCCTCGCCTAGTCTCAGCTACGGAGCAGAAGCGTTCAATGCGCCTTCGACATCGCCACTATGCAAGTGGCTTGAGAGCCGCCTTCAGCGTGGCACGACGCGAACATTGCGCGAAAAGTCACTACTTTGCACGGACACACGCACACCTACGCTGCGCCCAGCACGAACATGCAACGCGACTTCGCGCAGTGGAGGCAGCGGTTATAAGAAGACTGTCACTTATAAAGGGTGGACATGCGGGTTGATTGGTAACGAGCGCCAAAGCAAGAAGAAGACAAAGATGAAGGCACGTGTTGCGTCCCTTCCTCGCCATCCTTGTGCTGCTTCGGCGCTGAAAGGTTTGTTCTTATGTCGCGTATATGAAGAATTGCCACGTTGACGCACACACGTAACGTTGTGCTCGTGAATCCTTTCGGTTAGCTTTCGGGTGCAGGCTCCTTTCCCAAGTGTTTTCACCCCTAAAGGAAGCGAAGTGCCAGGCCGGCGAACGCTTGTGCCCGCTCAGCCGGGGGTGAGCGGCGGCCGTGGGTTGATGCAGTTCTTGACGTCGAATATGATCAATGGCCCATTGAGAATGGTTAAGGAACAATTGATTGATTGATTGATTGATTGATTGATTGATTGATTGAGTGAGTGAGTGAGTGAGTGAGTGAGTGAGTGAGTGAGTGAGTGAGTGAGTGAGTGAGTGAGTGAGTGAGTGAGTGTTAACGCTTTACAAGCGATGCAACGGCTACGATAGTCACCGTGCGTATATAGCTGAAGGTGCTGTATTGATTCTCTTGGTGCCCGACAATTTCTTCGATTCATGCACTGCCCTCAGCTGGTAGCCAAGCCTACGACATCTACATCGCTAACAAAACGCAGCGACCGCGCCGCACAAACGCGATAAAACGTTATATGGGATTTGCCTCAGGAACTCTTGTTCCTTGTTTCTTTCGAGGATTACAGACGAGAGAAACAAACTAAGCGAGGGGATATGTGCCTCTGACTGACTATGGACGTTTTTGTGCCAGTGACATTCTCATTTATATATTAGAGACTTTTTCTCGAAAGTACTGCCATGTACTTGAACTTATATACGTATACCTTGTGCGTGTGTTTCTTCATTACTGTTCTGACGGAACTACTATCTGTTATTGTGATTATGCCGGATTGCTTCGCATAATGTTTCGCAACCATGCATGTCGAACGTTCACCACCCAGGAGCCAAGGAGTAGCCGGCGCCTTATTTGTGCGCCAACATCTCCTAATATCATATCAATCAAAAAAAAAAAAAAGGCTGCGAAGTGCGCCCGCTGCCTAGAGATCCCTGTAGATATGGCCATATTGGCGGCCACGAGTTCACTGTGTCCGACACTCTTTCGTGATTTCATGGAGGCGGTGTGCAATTAACAACGTGCGCGCGACGAAAGAGCTCGCATACACATACATACAAAGAACTTTATTGTGAGACCAGAGGGACTAGTTTAAGGAGCTCCTAAGACCCCCTCAACCAGTCGGTGGCTCCACCCAGGTCGGCACCAGAAGATGAATATCCTCCGCGATGGCCCGGGCCTTCCGGACAGCCAGTAGTTGTAGACCCAGGTCCGGGCTGTGTAAACATCGCCGCCACGAGTCCTCGTCACTTAAGTCCGCCCCTACATTCGCGGGGCACTGCCAGAGCATGTGTGTTAGCGAGCAACTCTCGAGGCCACAACGAGGACACTCTTCTTGAAAATCCGGCGCTATCCTACGATACGTTCGCGGGCAGAGATACGTATCCGTCTGTAGGAGCCTAAAAGTGATTCCCTGGGCTCTGTTGAGCCTAGCATTAGGAAGGGGAAAGCGCCTCCTACTCAGCTTGTAACTAGACGTAGTCTCATGGAATGTTGTCAAAGGATCCTTTCTGAGGTCAATGTTCCCCCCAGACGCCTCACCACCCCTCGCACGGTTCGTGCATTCACGTGCAAGGGTGTGAGCGCTGGCATTGGGATTAACGCCATCAATGCCCTCGACGTGCGCTGGAAACCAAGAGATATGATGACCACCGGCCCACCTCGCCTGCCTGCGACCACTCCGAAGGAGCCGTGCCGCCTGCTGCGAAATCAAACCTCCAGAGAAGGCCCGGACGGCCGATCGTGAATCCGAGTAAACCACACAAGGCACCTCTGCAGCCTGAAGAGCTAACTCAATGGCGATCTCCTCCGCAACTGTGACCTGATCTGTGCAGACTGATGCCCGGGCCACCAGCTGCCCTTTACCATCGACAACCGACACCCCAAAGGCCCTCCGCGTACTGTACTCTGCAGCGTCCACAAAAAGGGCCGCTTTAGCATCGCTACCTACACTTCGAAGAATAGCCCGGGCTCGAGCCTCGCGACGGCCTGCATGGTGCACCGGATGAATATTGCGCGGAATAGGATCCACCTGAATATCCTCCCGCTCGTCTCGTGTGAGCTGAACCCCGTCAGATACCTCCACCCTAGGAGCCGCAATGCCAGCCTCATCCAAGATCTTCAAACCAGCCTTAGTGCTGGACAGACGAGCCACCTGTGCCGCAAAGTGCGCCTCAATCAGCTCATCAACCGTGTTGTTCAATCCCAGCTCTAAAAGCCGCTCAGTGTTAGTCGTCTGTGGAATTCCCAGAATCCTCTTAAGCCCGACCCTGATGAGCGTATCAATCTTCTTCTTCTCTGTTCTAGTCCATTGCAAATATGGAACAGTATAATTTACATGACTAATAAAGAAAGCATCAAAAACTCTTAGTAGTAGATCCTCTCTCAAACCACCACGCTTACTCGTAATCCGAGAGATCAGGCGCAAGATGTTGCTCGCCTGACCCCCCAATCGCTTAATGGCTCCTCCGTTACAGCCTCGCACGTCAATCCACAGACCCAGGATTCTCACAGAATCCACTCTCGGAACAACCGTCCCATCCCGAGACCACAGCCTCACCGGAACAGAATCCAAAGGCTCAAGGTTTCGCATGCCCTGTCGCGCCTTCCGAAAGAGTAAGAGTTCCGACTTCTTTGGAGAGAGCACGAGGCCCGTACCCTCAAGAAAACGCTCCGTGACGTCCGGCGCCTCCTGCAGGGACTCTTCAAGCGTGGCCAGAGAGCCACCCTTACACCGCACGGTAATGTCATCAGCGTAAATAGCATGCCCAATGCCAGTCACCCCCGCTAGCACTTCCGACAGCCTGTGGAGAGCAATATTAAAGAGTAAAGGGGATAAGACCGACCCTTGCGGCGTGCCCTTCTCCCCCAACTCGTACTCTTCACTCAATACCGAGCCAAATCTAAGACGTGCTCTCCTCCCCGCGAGAAAAGATTGCGTGAACCTATAAAATTTACGTCCCAAACTCAGCAAAGAGATCTCCCTCAGAATGTACTCATGAGCAACCGTATCAAACGCCTTAGCAATGTCCAACGCCAAGATCCCCTTGACATCGCAAGTAGGATTATCCAGAACGGCCCGCTGAATGAGGAGAAGGGCATCCTGTGTGGATAGCGTTCGCCGGAACCCGACCAGATTGTGTCTGAAGAGTTCATGTTGCTCTACATACTATGTGACCCGATTATGAATCGCATGCTCTGCAACCTTGCCCAGACACGACATAAGTGAAATCGGACGCAGGTTGTCTACATGCGATGGTTTACCAGGCTTAGGAATGAGGACCACCGTTGCAGTACGCCACTCAATCGGCACCTGTCCAGTGGCCCACACATTATTAATCTCTTTCGTAATAATCTCAATAGCTTTATCGTCAAGGTTACGTAGGAGCCTATTTGTGATCCCGTCTGGACCCGCTGCGGATCTACCATTAAGGTTAAACAGAACATGCCTAATCTCTGACACCGTGAAAGGCGCATCAAGCTCTTGCCTGTCCGCACCTCCATATTCGCTCAACAACCGATCCCCAGTCACATTTCCGCTCCTAAGAGGCAGGTACTGGGTGGCAAGGTCATGATGTCGAAAATTCATCCCGTATACTCGGCTACGGTATATATGCTAAATAGAATCGTCTCTGTCTAGAACTTTGCTTGCTGTGACGCGTCTCGGTACGGAAGGAGAAACTTCGGTGCTCTGTCGAAGCGTAGCGTTTTCATTCTATTGTTATTTTTCCATGTGTACCGCTTATTGACCGCCTCCTTTATGTATCCTCACTTGGCGAGAGTTTGGCCCTGCACCCCTTGCCGATGTATGCAGCTGCGAATGGTCCGCATATACTAGAAAGGCAATATGAAAAAAAGAACAGTACATTCCGGCCCTACCACGCGCTTCTGCATATAGTCAACTCTTCTGACAACACTCTTGCAGGGACACAATACTTTTCGGGAGGTAGATTTTGAGTTATTGCATCATTCGCACTGTGTTGTAACCACAGAGGCTGTTTGGACCTTCATGTGACGGTCTTTGTTTTAATTTTCTTACATCCACGTTTTTTTTTTTTTACCGTGCCAATAAAGGGGGCGTAATGGAATTAATCAGTCGCGCGTTAACGAGTTGGGCTTATCGGAAAGTCCCTATGGAACACGTTGCCCAAGCAACTGCATCAGTTCAAGCTCGCGGGGAAGTGACGCCAATGATAAACATGCGAGCTCCCAAAACAGTAGCTCTATAAGGCAGCTCATATGACTCTTATTTGGGAACACCGGTTCGCAGAACTTGGCGGCGTCGTTTTCTGCGACTATGTTCTTTCTTTCTTTCTTTCTTTCTTTCTTTCTTTCTTTCTTTCTTTCTTTCTTTCTTTCTTTCTTTCTTTCTTTCTTTCTTTCTTTCTTTCTTTCTTTCTTTCTTTCTTTTTATTGCTTTCTATGTATTACATAGAGGTACAGATGCTGCTTTGCTTATTGTCGCGATTCGGGGCGGTCAGCAAAGATATAATATAAAAATAGGGACCATTTCAGATGGTTTTAGTGCCGAACGCGAAACGTATGACCTTCTGTTATTACGTTAGCCGAGCCCGTACCTGTTCAAAAGCGGAAAAAGCCTTCTCCTTGCACCGGCCCCTATTCGGCGCACACAAACGCAGCTTGTTGTCTGCCACGCGCTGCGCAGTATTGGCAACCAGGGCCCGAGTGCCTTACGAAAAGGCTATGAAAGCACCCGACGGCAAAGCCAGCAAAAATCGGACTATATACCGCTACCTGAGACACGGTTAAAGACGGCCCAACGTCTTTCGAGGGATAGGCACCAGCGTCGATACAGATCAAGCAAATCTTTAGAGCGGCGACGAAGGGGACAGATGTTGCGACATATACTATAGTTCTGCACGTGTAGGGCCAGGTCTTTTCTGTTTAGCCCCCTTCTACACCCCCCCCTCTCCCCTACACCCCCTTTTGAAAGTCTTATCTTTTCCTCCTCTTTCCGTTTAGACAGGTTCGGTTAATACGCTGTTACGTCTGTATTCGACGTTGTCTCGTCGACGTTTCTTTCTTTCTTTTTTTTTTTCTCCTTGACATCCTGCCGCTCGCCAAAGGAGTCAGAGCTCCTGGCTCAGGCGTCCACGGTGCAACTCGAGCCGCCGCCGCCGGCAGCCAGGCTGGCCGTCGCACCGGGGTCGCGGAAAAGTTTCGAAACTGTCGCCGAACACCATAAGAGCCGCGCGCACAGCGATGGCAAGCGCAGTTCTTTGCGTCGCGAGCGAAGTCTCCCCATTGCTTCCAAACTCGACTCCAATCTGCCAGCTAATTACTTTGGGCCTTCTTTCATGGCAACAAATGGTGCCCTTTCCTGAAGATAGACGGCCCAGAAGGGGCTGGGGGTCAGATGAACAACAAAACCAACGGCAGCGAACGGCTTTCTTCGGAGGCCACGCGCAAGACGGGGCATCAAATTGAATGGGTCCCCTCCACATCGCCGCCGCTGAGAACGAGGTGGAGCCGTGAGAGAAAAATATAAGTAAACAAAAAAAAGGGGGCGGGGGGCGACGAAAGTGAGGATTGGAGATGGGGAGAGACTTCATCGCCGCGCCGTCGTATATTACGGCCGCCCAAGGCCCCCAGAATGCGGCCAGTCGCTCTCAAATGATGCATTCTTGGCCAACTCGGCGGCGGCCGATATAAGGCCCGCGCACCTCCGCCGGGCCCACCTACACTCGCCCTTCGGTCTCCGCGAGCCGAAGGGAGAAAGACAATGGGCGCCCTTCCTGGCGGGGGACCCGTCGTCTTCGCGAAAATAATGAGCAACCATTTAGAGTGTGCCAAGTTTGAGGCGCTCTCCTGAAAAGAACGCGGGCCGCCGAAAAGTCGGCGCCTTTCCTTCTCGGCCCACACCTTCACTCATTTCGCACGACGTCCTCTAATCTATACGCACGCAAGCGCGTGTCTGGTGCGCCCTCTCAGGTGGTGCATCCGCGCGGCACCTTCGGAGCTCGTGTATATGTCTATTTATACTGTATAGCGCCAACGGGTGCGCCACGTATGGCCGGACGAGATAGACGGGCCCGCTCATAGAGTGCCGCATCAAAAAACTCGCGCTTTCAGACGCACGTAGACGCGCATCCGCGCGCGATACTTCCTCAACCTGTTGTTTTTGCAGCGCCAGGTGTCGGCATCGTAACAATTGTCTCTTGATAGGGGGATGATATTAAACGAGATTTGCAACACTTTTTGTTTAATATGCTCAGAAAACAGTGTCGATCAGCCGTGGGGGATCCAGTCAACTTGTGGGCCGAGTATTATTGCAGTGCACGCACCAAGATATGCAGTTCGGTCTCAAATACATCTGCAAATGCCCACTCTCTCACTCTCTTCTTTCAGCAAATGGTGAACACCGGCTACGGCGCCCGACACACACACACACGCATGTATATATATACATGCGTGTGGTTGGCTGAAATGTTGTCTTACGGGCATTTTTAGGGTAAGGTGTTTTTCTGAATATAGGCCCTCAAGGCCAGCGTGCTTCCTATTTTATTATTTGTTTTCTTCTTCTTCCCACATTTCATCGCTTTTCCTCGAAAGCGCTATAAATGCATCCCAGGTTTAAGCGCTTAAAGTGTCAAGGCTTAATTTAAAGATGTTTTTGTTCATGAATGTTTTGTACGCTTGGCTGGCAGATTTACCTAAGGCATGTTGCATGTGAGGGTTGGTTTTACATCGTGAGAACTGCTTGGATGCTATTTTCTTAGGTCAGGCTCAGGCAAATATGCTTGCTCTTAAATGAATGCGTGCAACAGTCCCCTTTGCCTTCCTGTTTCTTTTGATGATTGAGATTTTTTTTTTTTGATACTGCTATTTTATACTTACGCTTAAATGTTTTACGTTCCCATTTTATCTACTTATAATGAGCAACGAGGGTTGACAAACTAAATGCTTCGACACTTTGAGCCCCTGGATAGGGACAACTTATGCGGGTACAACTTAAGGGACTAGAAGCCGCGCGTGTTTCCCCTTCTACTCAACTTCGCTTAACTGAAAAATATAAATCAGTGTTATTAACTTACTATCGGTGCAGATCTGACACCCAGCTTGACATACCGGTGTTTTTCCTTACGAGAAGAAAGACTGCAGGCGAAATTTTCATCGTTCGCTGCTCAAGCTCTCCTGTCATACGAATGACCTTGCCGAACGGCATCTGCTGATATGAATTAGACGAAATAAACACGCGCCTTACCTTAAGTTACCTGGAAATAAAGAAGGGGTTCCTTCTCAGGGACACCATATGTTTACTTTTGCAGCTGTCGCCGCTTAAGGAGCGACCAGCAAACAATCAAAAGCGGCGGCCGGTGTTCGGTGGCTGCACCGGTTGGGCAGTTTTATGGCCAAATGTGGACATTTCGCACCTCCACGGACGCTGGGACAAGGTTTCCCCGTGCTTCCAAGAGAAATTTCCTCCTTGGTCCGAGACTTAAAAGGGGCGAGCCACGCAGTAGCCGGGAATTGGCAGGCCACGCGTGAAACGGGGGCAGACCATCGTTCTTCTCCGGGACCGATCAATGGTGTCCAGTGCTCCCCGCCACGTGTGTCCACTCGAACAGCTGGCGGCAGTTGCGTGGCCAGAAGCGATGGCTGACATCTCGTGGAGAGCAGGTTAGAAGAGATGTTAACCTGCCGCACATTTTAGTGCGACACCCTGGAAGGTCGCTAGTACTTAGCGCAATTTGCTAGGAATTGCGTCAGATAGCTGCACTATACCTGCCCAAGTATACACGATCAGGAGGCACAGATGTCCTGAGAAAGAGGCACGGTATTGCACGCGAGCTATGTGGCGTATCCGCGAGAAGTCGCGAGTTGATAGTCCGGCATTGCGTCCAAACCATGTACTCGCGTTTACGTTCATTATTAGATGGGTGGAAATTGTGTGATTAGAGCGAATATATACGACTGCAAGCTATCGACCTTCGTACCGAGCGCTGAATTCCACCGCTCGCAATGCAAAAGGAAAGAAGAGAAAAAAAAACTGACAAAACCCAGGCATTGTACCACTGGCCAAGCCTGACTACGTTAATTACAGGTGTTCCTCAACGTAGCCTATGTTGCTAAAAAAGTTTTTTTCTTTTTCGTAAAAAACGGTTTGTAGGAGCGGGTTCCAGCCAACCTTCACGTTGGACCTATTATTAGAACGTGGTAGGCCGATGGTGCAGAGCACCTATACGCACGAAAGGACTTCGTGAATTCTTCACATCCTGACTGATACATGAGCTTCATTATCCCCACTATACCAAAACGAAGAAACGAGTCATATACTTTTCAATCACGCCCCAAGTGTCTTTTTGCTGAGTACTGCATAGACAAAAAAGAGCCAGGCCTGCGCGGAACCGCAGGACAGTGACAGCGTAAGCTGGAGGAGCGACCATCTTAGAGACCATTTTAAACGCTTGAGGCAACTATAGTGCAATTAGAGATCCCGCGCATTGTGCGAGTCGGTGTCATGCGAAGCAGTCACCGAGAAAATCAAATCGCCTGTGACGAAATGTTTGGCATTCAAGCGAGTGTTTATTGATTGATTTATGGGGTTTTACGCCCCAAAACCATGATATGATTATGAGAGACGCCTTATTGGAGGGAGGTCACCGGAAATTTCGACCACCTGGGGTTCTTTAACGTGCAGTGACATCGCACAACAGCACACGGGCCTCAACATTTCGCCTCCATCGAAATGCAGCCGCTGCGGCCGGGATTCAATCGCACGACCTTCGGATCAGCAGCCGAATGCCATAGCCATTAGGCCGCTGTGGCGGAGCATTCAGCCGAGTGTGACGAGCAGAATCAAGCCTTTGTGCAAAACACACGAGTACCCACTCATGAGTATGCCTAACGGGGGCTAATCAGGAACATCGACAGTATCGTGGCGACTGAATCGTAGCTCATGGTACAACGTAACGTTGATACTCAAGTTAATGCATGGCACAGACGTCCGTTTTGTCGAAGAAAAATCATTAAGCATCATTCGTTGAAGTATTCCTACGGGGTCGAGCAAAGTTGCACAAAAGCATTCCGAATGGTAGCAGAACATATTTATTGCTGTGATAGAAGCGCAATTCACATTACACAAGCGCTATCGTTACTACAACAGGTGCAACCGGTTTACATTAAATATCGTCTTGGAGGAGCCAGCGTAGCCTGATGATAGCGCGCTTGCTTGGCACCTTGAGGTCCCGTGTTCGATAACCCCCAACCGCCTTGTAAGTTGCATGTGTGTCTGCGTGCTTGTTCTGCCTACATTTAAATCGCAAGCGATGACACACGGTGTTTCTTGCTCAATTGCTTTAAGTGAAGCTCTTTAAGCCGGCCGTCCTACGTGTGGCGCGATCCTGAAGGTAGTGCACTGTATGAGGTGCAGAAAACTACGCGTGATTGAAGTGTAGGTAATGGTGAAGTACTACATGACGAGTATACCACGTTAGTGGTGTAGAGATCAGTCATTCATGTTCGTCATACATTTATACCCCACCTCCCAAATATCTGGGTATGCCAGGTGAACGACGCGACCAGGAGAGCACGAGATAGATAGATAGATAGATAGATAGATAGATAGATAGATAGATAGATAGATAGATAGATAGATAGATAGATAGATAGATAGATAGATACGGTCAAAGTGACTCAAGTTCGTCAAGAAATGCTTCGCATTTAAAATATCTAAACACCGAATCGCACCATAAACTACTCATGAACATGTTCATATGACATTGAGATAGTCAATCACGATGGCAAGGAAAATGGTATAAAACGTACTTCCTTGGGTCTCTGAAAACCCGGCGATGACAGGCGTTGGAGTTGAAATACTCTTCCGCATTATCGTACACTCGCTGTATAGGAAAAGTGAGTATACGGGCTTTTACGACGATGGCGTAATAAGCGGAATTTCATGTTTGCCCTTCCTTCCAAATAAAGCGCATATACGTGTTCTTTTTCTTTTTCGAATGACGGGCATGCAGACTTTAAGTGAGACATTCGCTTTAGCACATGGCATGTAGCTCGCTTCTGCCAGCACTGTAACTCCTTTCCCGTATTCACCGCGATCCTCTCAGCAAACGCAACGACCTCGCGCAGT
This sequence comes from Hyalomma asiaticum, assembly GCA_013339685.2. Lineage (NCBI taxonomy): Eukaryota > Metazoa > Arthropoda > Arachnida > Ixodida > Ixodidae > Hyalomma > Hyalomma asiaticum. Next base: position 292,989,456 of record CM023481.1, read on the forward strand.
TTGCCTTTTCCGCGTTCTTTTTTTTTTTTTCTTTCTTCATTCACTTGCAATTTGTTTCAGTCTCGCTTCGAGGCTGCCCCCCGCCCATGGTTTTGTGACTTGCACTTGATAGCATATACACCTCTGGTGCGTGCAGCTAGAGCTCACGATGCAGTGATATTTTGCACTTGGCAGCGCCGGATAGCGGTTCACGCTCGCCGTTACACACAAGGATCGCAGGAACAGCTGACTTCGTGGCAAACTAAAATTCGCAAAAGGAGTAAAGAACGTCTGGAAAGGGGCAAATTCCTTCCAAGGCGTCTGCGACGCTCGCGAGCCTGTGTCAACACCGCAGCAGCGGCCGATCTTCGACGCATTATCCGGCAAGCAAAGAGCGCTCGCTGCCCACTCGCCGGTCGAGCCAGAGAGCGGGCTTCTCAGGGCGCGCTGCTTTGTGCCGCGTTCAGCGAAACTGCTTCGCGTTTGGCCGCTGCACTCGAGACGGTAAACGCGTCTGCTCGGAATGGTTAAACCCGATGCAAAGTGGCGGCTTAAACGGCGCGCTGCCGTTCAGGCAGTCGATGGAGGAATGAAACCGGGATGCGATGGAAGGCGAAAACAACCCTTCTCCGTCGCACCTGATAGCCTGGTTGGGAGTGAACGAAAAGTAAGCAGAAAAGATTGGGATGAGCGATCGCTTTCTTTTTCCTCTCTGTTGTTCCGTTCCTGAGATTGTTATCTTTTGTTTTTATTTTTTTCTGGGCTTTAATCTTCGGTGAGCGGAACAAGACGGGCGTGAGGAGAAAGGAGAGGACATCGCGCTCTTTCCTCGCTCGACGTATTGTGAAAGTAACAAAGCTACGTGTGAGTTTACATAACCGTCGTTGCATATC